>AVPN01003241.1:0-10170 GCA_000695325.1 Pleurobrachia bachei | reverse complement strand
CCCCCCCCTTAGGTACGTGAAGTTCCTGACTAAGGGAGACAACAACAACATTGATGATCGTGGTCTGTACAGTGAGGGGCAACTATGGCTCGAGGAAAAGGATATTATCGGACGTGCCAAGGTATGAAACACCCCACCCCCAATATCATTTCTCTGTAATCACAGTATATTTTGTTCTACACCTTGAGTTTGGAACAAATTATATCCATGCTAATTGTTGGAGACCTAATTATTCCTTTATCGGCCTTCATATGTAGTTTCCTTTCATCTCAAATCCTCTCTCTTCTTGAAAATTCCCCGGGAGGGTTAGAACGTAGCAATTTACTAAACACACCCATCCCCCGCAGGGATACCTCCCCTACGTTGGAATGATGACTATCTTGATGAACGATAAACCCAACCTGAAATATGCCCTTCTTGGTCTCCTTGCCCTCTTTGTATTGATCAAACGAGAACAATAAACACAGCTGCTCGTCTTGCAACACATTTTATAGCTGCTTCTTGAATTGTTGTAACACAGCTGTTACAGTTGAGAACATGTTGCTACTGCAGCTATAGCTCTAAATACTGGGTTCCCAATGTTCATCCTGCTGTTATGCGTGTGAGGTGTATTCGATACCAAGCTGTTATGGAGGGTGCTTACCGCTGAGAAGAAGAGGAAGTTTCTTTATTCGTATAAACACGTTTAATTTTATTTAATTTGTCATATCCACACATAATATCTCAATGTTTCACCAAGGTGTCTCTATCTTTATTGTCTTAAAAACTAAAATGCACCCACAACTTGACCAACATGACAAAGTAACAACATGACAAAGTAACAACCAATAATGACAAAATAACAACCAACACGCAGCCCTTCCCTCCTATAATAACCCCCTCCCTTTCTCTCTCTCAGTTTGTGTAACTTTCCTGGGTAAATTCAGAACTCAATTGGACTCCCTAGATGCCTCTGTTCAATCTAGTCCCGATAAGATAGAGAGTGAACTAAGGAAGGCATGCAAAACTAAGCAGCCAAAAGATGAACGATTCGTAAGTGATTTTGTTCTGAATAAGTCACTTTTTTTACGATCACTCGACATTTTTTTTTGCTTTTTTCAACTCCCCCGCCTCCTAGTGTACCTCTTTCTTCAATTCAATTGGTAACCCTGTCTCCTCCTTTTACTTTTTAGTACCTAATCCATTGTTAACCCCACCCCCTCCCCTCCCAGTGTTGGTATATTGGAGCAACTGAGACCTCAGCTACTGGCATGACCCAAGTTGTCACAAAACCCATGAGTTTCCACAAACCCGTGGAGAAAATCTGCGGTGACCTGTACAAGAAAGATGCCCAGATCTGTGACCTCAAATACGGTAAGAGAGTGTGACGTCATGTGTAGAGATAGCAAGAGTGTGTTCCCATTCGATGCCTTTTAATGGTACTGAGAGGGCATGAGGCAAGAGCAGCGCGCGGACTAGCAATCAAATGACTTGTGTGTATGAAAAGTACAGTGCGATGCAGTTGGTTCGCGCGGCGCTATGTGTTATACGTCAGCGAGTACATTTGCTGTACATTGTACATTTTGTACAACCCCTCCCCCTGCATTGTAAATTTTGTACAGCCCTCCCCCGTACGTTTTTTACACCCTCACCGTACATTGTACATTTCGTACACCCCAATCCCCGTACATTTACCATTCAACCTTCCCATAACCTCCCATTTCTTTCCAGAGAAACAAATCGACCTGAAGACAGTTAACATTAAGAAGCTGAAAGTGAAGGACTTGAGAAAGATCTTGGAACAGAACGGCCAGGATTGCAAGGGCTGCAGTGAGAAGAGTGAATTTGTTAAGAAAGTGGAGGCTATCGCAAGGGAACAGGGCCGAACTGAATTGTAGGGTGGACATTTAGGAATAATTATCCCCATGCTATATTTGCTTGAGATTTGCACTTGTGCAGTTTTATTGTATTGTTCTCAGTCGTTGTTGTGTATTTATAAATAGCTACTTCAGTTTGTTGTGACAACAATATGAGCGTGTTTCTTTTATTTGGAAAGGGAAGTTGGAGAGGTTTGTTGGGTGGATTTAGGCCCAATTCCCCAATAAAGAATCTGCTAGGTCCCAACCAAAGGCCCCAATTCGTCTGTATGGCGGCGCCATACCCCGTTTGATTCTCGCTCAGATGGGGTTGTGGCGCCAGACAGCAATTCGTCAAGTAAACATCTCCTCTCTTTATAATCCCTCCCAGACCAACTCTGACAAATTATCCAAACCAACTGTTATTCCCTCTCTTTGTTGCAAATGAAAAACGCAGGATCTAAGAAAAAAAATGTTATAAACTGTCGAAAAACATGTATACACATCTAGCATTTTCACCGCTCACTTTGAGCAAAAATTATCTCTATTATTATAGCGGAGATATAAGGGGGGTTTCGGGGGAAAAGAAGAATATATATCCTACATATTATCATATCGTAACATATGACGAGATAATAACACGATATGGGTATGTGGATAACAGGAACCGACCGAAACAAGTAAACAACCAATCAGAACTTGTTATTTAGGTCACGTGACTGGTTATCAGCCAATCAGAGACCAGTATTTCCTGATTCGGTCTGTTCCTGGTGTATAATAAACATGAAAACACATACCCTCTCGCTCTGTCTACACAGAGAGCCGAGAGATCGGGGCCAAAAATCACACTGGGGATTATAATTTATCACAGAAGGGACAGAAAAATGGGACCGTCTCCGATCCTGGTCCTGGAGTATTGACACGATAAGCAACGCCAACAAGGGTTTACATTGGTAACTTCAAGAAGTTGGGATCACTCAAATTGGTTAAAAGTTAGAGATCAGTCACCATGAATAAGAGGTGAGGTCCCTTTCTCCATCCCCTCTGGCTGGAACATGATATTTTCACTATAACATCTTCAGACGGAAAACAATCACACAAAAATAAGATATGATCAGGGGGACTTTTACGGTGCTAAAAATAGATCACACTCTCTCTGCCCAAATAATATATCACACACAAGTCACACTCACACAATACACAACATATTTTGCACCGTAAATCGTATTAATGACTGTATTAACTGACGTAAAAATATCAAACTAAACTCTCCTTCATCTCTCACCATCTCTTCACTTTTAAAAAAGGTATTTTGTACGCTCAGGAAGAAGTTTTTAGGATGTGGTTTACCGCTCTGTGAGAGACGGAAGGATAGGTTTAGAGACATAACATAAAGACACACCGTATAATATGTATAAGAGATCAGCATCATGTAAGGGTGGGAGCGGGCGGGGAAGATATTACACTTATAAATCTATACCTATAGTTATGCTTTAATATATCGTGTATTATATATAACATATATAATGTGTGCTCTAAAAGTATATAAATTTAAAGAAGACCAATCCTTGAACATTCGACGAAGGAAGATCCTCCCTGTTTGCTGCCCCTCCAATGCGAATGGTGTCAAGTCACCCCCGGTACACACAATGAGGAAGAGAGAGGGGAACTATATCCCACCGGGAAGGGAAGGGAAACCACCTCTCTCCAATCTGTGTGTGTAAAAGGGACAACTAGGGCAGGAAAACGAGGGAGGACTCCTTGATACATAGTGTAGGGAGGGTTCAACAAGTTGCAGTCAGCTACAGATCTACTTTCCGCTACTCAGAGAACTGCCAGGCCAATGCTTTGGCCTCTGTTCTAGCGAGAACAGAGTCAAGTCAATGATCTGCCAGACTCAGAGAGTGTGAAATGAAGGGTTTATAGAGCTGTGCCACAACTTGAAGAACCGACCAAATGGAAACATGGACAATTACAAATGATAGTAGGGCCAATATACTGTAACTTAGGCAATTGATAGAGACCGTGGATAAACTTTTAGGAACGCTCTTTATTATCAGCATATCTGTATCTTTGAGGAAAATTGTGTGGCTTCAAGAGATACCTTCTCTCTTAAAACTCAAACGATTCGCAGTGCTGATATAACGTTGAGTAATCTTAGGCTTTACCAAAACCATCGTACCTTACTCACACATTCACACACAATCACACATTCACACACACATTCACACATTCACACACACACATACGGACTGACGTTTTGAAACTCTTGTCGCACACGAATAATAATAATAATAATATGTAATTATAGCTATGTGTTGTATAACCATGAAGCGATGGAGAGCGTTATACAGCAGAGTGTGTGCAACAAGCTGGGAGGGATTACATATTGGATCGTGCAACAAACTAAATCTAACATACTCCTTTTCTAACAGTGTTAGAATAACACAAGTTGTTAGAAGGAAGTGAGGATTAGAGACAACTTTTACACTTAATAAACCTCGCTCAGTGTCTGTCATAGCATTGGCCTGACACTATTTTCGAGTGGGAACAGCGGTCAAACCAGCGATCAGATCATGTTGCACACATTTGCTCAGAGTTGTAAGGGTGCACGGTTGTCGTGCAATGGCATAGCTACTCACTTTTCCATTGGAAAAACATTCGAATAATAAACAGATATACGGATATAATAATGATATTATTATGGCTATATATTGTACCGTAGATATATGTAGATATATGTATACCGTAGATATATGTATTGTAGAGGATTATTATAATTTACTAAGGGGAGAATTGTACCTAACTCCCTCAGGTTTATAGCGAGGTGGGAGTTAAAACTAGGAATACCGAAGGTGTCGCCCCTGTTGAACCCTATTTAGTCTCCTACGGAGAGGGTGCTTCAAGCACAAAAGGGATACAAGGGGCAAGACAATGCCAGTAAGACAGTATAACGTGAGGTGCAGACCACTCTACCCGCGTGTAGGTAAAATTTCCACTGGAAATAGCGGGCGGGATAGCTGGTCCACACCTCAGATCATGAGGAGAGGGGGAGGGGATATATATTTTATGGATACTAATAACTTAATAAAACAGTGTTTTGTGTATCCACTATCTCACACTTGTGTACTCACTATATCTTATCAATGAAAACACTGTGGAACACTCGCACACACACATTCTGATGTGCAGCGATATTATCTCTCTCTTCCATTTAAAACTAAAACACACTAATCATGCTCACTCTCTTACACACCTGATACTTATCATACTGATGAGGATGAGATTCCGAATCTCTCTCTTGGTGGTACTCCGTCATATATGGCCACCGCATAAAGCGTTTTCTACGACAAAACACCACTCTCACACAGCACACACTACACACTTCACTAAAAGCTCGCCCCATCATGTACATCATCCTTGAAGGCGGGTGAGGGCGGGTCTGTTATTGGCATCACATTGTACCCTTCATCATAAGCGCAGAAATCTGTGAGAACATCACGGACAGTTTTCCATCCACTTCTAGGGATGGTGATATTCTGACGGAGGTTGTTTTTAGCCTCTGTCAGACGGAGAAAGACACCTCTGTCGTTTCGTCCGACGTCAAAGTAGAACTTCTTCTGTTCGACCTTGCATTCCCGGGATTTGGGTAACATGCTTTGGACACCGATGTTATCGTCTGGCCCAAATTCTTCAATGATCTGAGTGGGGGTGAATTGTTAGTTGATTAATTGTTTTACTTGGATTCTGGAATCTGGAAGAGGCGAAGCGGGCATGGGTGTAGGACGAGATAGTTAATTTAGATCGGCAAATAGTTTTAGAACCGTGAGAGACATTATTACTAGCACTACGAAGCCCCCTAACACACAAAAGTAGTGTTGCCAAGAAATAATTTTAGGGCTGCTGCACCTCTCTCTCTCTGCATATATTCCGTCACAGCAGAAACCAATAAAATGGACCTGTCCGCCCCTAGAAACCTAACAATGACCCCAAAATCATCACTTTTGTATGACACCATGATGAGCCTATAACACTATCTGAGCCTAGACTGACTCAACTATCTACAGTATTATAGCTAGAACGCCATGATCACTTCCTTTTATTCTGCCAAGATCTAGGTCTACATTATCATTATTTTTAGTGTAATTTTAGGGGTGTTTTTCTCTCCTACCTCGTTAATAGTGTTCCTCAGTTCCACCAGGAGAATTGCAGGGAACGCAACGTGTTGCCTTGTATACCTGACCACTTGGGAGACTCTCAGGAACCGACCCCGGCTATTCTCTTTCAAGTCTAGGAAGTACCTGGAAAATGGGATTAGAGAAACGGGATATAATTGGGTGAAATTAAAGAAGGATTGGAGAAATTGGGGCTGGAAAAAAAGAATCGATGGAAGGATTCTCACCTCTTGTCATCTTTCTTCATAAACTCGCTCTTCAACTTTCCATCCCGGGTCGTGGTGGCTGGAGTAGGTCCTGAAATACACACGTGTGGTAACAGGTT
Organism: Pleurobrachia bachei; assembly: GCA_000695325.1. NCBI lineage: Eukaryota > Metazoa > Ctenophora > Tentaculata > Cydippida > Pleurobrachiidae > Pleurobrachia > Pleurobrachia bachei. The sequence continues at coordinate 3,835 of AVPN01003241.1, read as the reverse complement.
GTTTTGTTCAAATAGATATGAAATGGTCGTGCCAGGTTCTATTTCTTTGTTTTTTTTCTGGGTTGGAGAGACTGAACAAGTAAAGGTTCGTAACGTGAAATATTGTGGTAGCTTTATTGAAGATTGGGGAGGTTGAAAAGAGAATTTAAGGCATTGGAAGGGGATCAGGTGGAAGGTAGAAAAGTTGGAAATACAATATATTGGTGTCGCCCACCGCTGCAGTGGAGGTAATATAATATGTAAGTACCCTTACTCGCATATGCAAAGCCTATTATAGCAGTGTCCGCGTCTGTGTCTCAGTGAGATCTTACTCCTGGTAAGAAAGATAGAGAAAGAGGGGTAAGAAAGATAGAGGGAAGGGAGAGAGAGATAGAGGGAGATAGAGAGACAATTTGTATGTGTGTGTGTGTGGATAGTGGCGCGTTGCATATTATGTGCATATTGGCCGCGCGGATTGCGGACAATTTCACGGTGATATGAGCCTCGCGCCTTACGTACATGACACGATCTGAGAGAGTTGTAGCAGTGGCCCCGGCCCCGTGCATAGCAGGGGAGATGGGGGTAGCAGGGTGAGGGGGATGGGGGTAACCTTAGCAGGGCGACCAAACACACGGGCAGGGAAATGCGTGTTTTTCTGTTTGCTGCTAGTCTAAATATCTTGGATCCTGTATGTTAGGCCGTTTTTGGGAAACACTGCGCTTTAGCATTGTTTGAACAGTTATAAAAACACAGAAAAAAATCATCACGAAATAGGGCAATCCAAATTTAGTTATTAACAAAAGAATGGACAATGAACTAAACACTAACAAACCAACCCAACACAGCTGCATGAAATAGAGGAATAGAGGGAGAATTGAGAAAGAGATATTCAGAGAGATAGAGAAAGAAAATGTTTATTGTTTATCATCCAACAAAAGAATTTACTTTGGCCAACACAGTTGGTTACCCGCTACATCCACATGATAATTCACATTATTGTTGCCCTGGTTGTTACTCTCTGTTAAAAGCATGGTTTGAGTAGTCACTACGGCAGCAAAAAGAGCCCCCGATAATTTCCTTGCTCAAACCTCTCACACCGCGTTTTCAACAGAAAAAAGATTTAGTTCTTTGTGTCTGGACATTTTGATTTCCTTTGTGTCTAGCTGACACCAGACTTTTAACACGCACTACTGCACCCGAACTACTGCACCCGAATATAATGTCTAGTGTAAGCTAGTTATGTTCCCTGTCCCTCTGTCCCTACACTCAAACAGCTGTCCCCCCTGACCCTACACTCCGTCGGTCCGGTCGGTAACAGATGGACCGGGGGAACAGGTGGGACTCATTTATTTCGCGATGAAAATAATTTTTTTTCAGAATTCAGTGAGGAAGGGGAACTAAAGTTTCTGACTTTAGTATTGCCGGTGTTCAGTGATGATACGAACAGACAACGCTAGAATGTTATAAGCAGGAATCTTTACCTAGATTGTTATAAAATTCAGCGAACATGTTATAATGCCCATATATGGAGTTGTATGTCACGTGATGGCCATATATGGAGTTGTAAGTCACGTGAACTTACCTAGGTTATTATAAAACTCTGCAAACATGTTGAGGAAATCTCGAAACTCCTCGATTGAGCTGAGTGCCATTGTTATCTTGTTCTTAGTCCGGGACAACGTGTTTTCCTGGGGAGAAATATGTTATAGTGGACACACGAGGGTAACACGAGGAAGGTTGGGATCTAGAGGAGGGGACAACATCGCAAAATAATGGACCGGGAATAATTCTGAATGAGGGAGAGTAAGGGACGGGACAACTCGAGAATACGAAGGCAGTCCGAGATAGGGACAGGTTAACATGGGAAACTGAAGCGTAGGCCACATGCAGGTAGAAATAAGATTCGGTAGAACCAACATAGGGGACCACGGGGCAACACGAGAATGTGAGGGGCAGTGTGGGCAGTGGGGCGAGTTCGGGGTAACACGAGAAAGGGGCCTGGGGGCTGTGCACTGCACAGTGTGCAGTAGTGGGCGGAGTAAACATGAGATAGGGGGACGGGGCAACACGAGAATATGAGGGGACAGTCGGCATAAATATTCGAATTCAGGGGGTCTCGAATATCGGGGTAAACATGTTTTAGGGTATTAATCAATCCGGATAGCTAATGGTCTAGATAACCCGGATAACATGAATAATTCCCGGATGAACAATTAGTAATTTCATACCCGGATAACATGAATAATACCCGGATGAGTAATTAGTAATACCCGGATAAACAATTAGTAACTTGATACCCGGAAGTCTCGGAATTATCGATGTTTCGAAATTAGAAATTACCCTGACCTATTTATTTGGGTTATCAAGGCTTTTTAAGTGTAAGGATATTAGTATTGTTCTCTATTGTTCGGGATGACTATTGACTGATGACATGGTTGGTTGTAAGTACATACTGCGTATATCGACTACGAAAAACGATTGAACGTAAGAATTTTTTTGCCGACTCTCGGATAGAAAAAGCAGAAAATCACACCCATGATACTTAGAAAGGGGTGGGGGTAATATAGAGAGATAGAAAGAGAGAGAGAGAGAGAGAGAGAGAGAGAGAGAGAGATTGTGAGTGATCTTCACGCATGACCAGAATATTCGCTACCGTTAAATATATTATGTTTTGCAACCTTGCATACGCTTAGTATACCTTGCAGAATAATATAAAGAGATTGCGAGAGATCTGATGATGCAATATGGTCATTAGATTTTTGACATATAATACACTGCTGCTGCTGTAGCAGCATATCTTAGCAGTGTGTACCTGTCAAAACTTCAATATTTGAAAGCAGTGACTCTGAAGCTTTCAGATATTAAAATGTTCTAAATATATATTAAACTTGAATTACAACCATCATCATATTATGTCAAGCCTAAAATTTTACAGTCAAACTAGCGGAACCAGTATAAGCAGTAAGTGTCTCATTCAAATGGTGACAAGGGAAAACCTTCTGAAAAAGCCGAGAAGAACTACTCATATATAGGCGACCCAGCCCCCAGGCACTCGTAAAAGAAAAAAATCTACCTAGTTAACATGTTATCTCTTTGTCTGTTGTCGGTTAACATCAGGCGAGTAGCAACCTAGCAGCAGCATCTATTAATATGGGAAATGAAGTGGGAGGCGGGTCCGATCTTTACGCTGCAGTGCATCACTCGTCAGAGAGATGGATTGGGTGGGAGAGAGAGGGAGTGGGTGAGAGATTGAGAGAGATAGAGAGGAAGAGAGATATAAAAGTGTGCGTGTAGAAATGGAAGTTAGCAGGTAATGAACAAATGGAATGGTATGGAAAAAGGAGGAGTTCAACATTTTATGACGAGAATGGGTAAACCAGAAACAGTTGAAATAATAAAGAGGATGTATGAAATTCCTGGAATGAGTTACAAGAATTACAAGAAGAGGAGGAGTAAAGATATTACAAAGATACATGGGGGAATTGTGATGAAAATTTTCCCTTGGATTCTATGAGATCTTTATTTACTCGACCCTCTCTCATAGTGCCCCGTGTAAAGGAGGGTTAGAACTTAACTGAGGCCCCTAGTGGGTTGAATAGTTTATGTTAGAACATAACAACTTCCTGTTGTAGTACATTTTCTACCAATCACTGATCAAATTATACTATGTCCAAAAACCAATTAAATAAATGAGGTTGGATGCCCGGGCCCATGTAGTGTCATGGGGGTAAAACTTTTATGCTACTGTCATAAACAATGTCTCTGTCTCTGTCTCTCGCAGCTGTCTCTGTGTCTCTGTGTCTCTATGTCTCTGTCTCTGTCTCAGTCTATCTCTCTCTTTTTTCTATCTCTCTGT
>AVPN01003238.1:0-10183 GCA_000695325.1 Pleurobrachia bachei | reverse complement strand
AAGAGGAATCGCTTTGTTAACTCTCATGTCCCTAATTGGACCCTTTTCGGCCTAGATTGACCGGACTAGGAGGGGAGAAGTATAGAGTTTTTTGTCGATGTTGATAATGGATCAAGTTGATAAAATGAGAGTACGGTTCAGTCTGAAGTATATATACTTCAGACTGAACCGTACTCTCATTTTATCAACTTGATCCAATAGGTCCAAATGAGGGCGGTGCAGTGCTCTTACCTGGCAGTGTTCACAGTGGGGTCCCCTGTAGTTATCTAGACAGGTACACTCCCCAGATACTGGATCACACACATTGTCAACAGAGCCAACACTGTCACACTCACACTCTGAAAGAATCCGGGGTTTAGCATAGCTCCGAGCTCACATTGATAATGCTCTGAAGGGACTGTAACAAAGCAAATAAATTCAACAAGGCGACAAGAACAAACAAGTAAAAACTACAAGTAGAACAGTAACGATTCTAAAACACCTACTATACCTTGGCAGGAACCGTCCCTGAACCAGGTTCCATCTTCACAGTAGGTACATTTGTTGTCCTCCACAAAGGTTCCTGCAGGACACCTCCTACACTCCCCATTAACCAACACCTGTGTGAAGTAGTAGAGGTAGGGGTTACACACCCTGTGGTAACACATTCAGAGTAACCATGGGAACATGAAGTAACCCTGGTTACCACGGGAACATGAGGTTACATCAGCTTTGATTCATAACCACTAGTTACAAAATGTAGCCCCCATCCTAAATCCTAACACCACCCCTGTGTTCCCATCCTAACCCCAATATGCCCCCATTTCTTACACTGTCATCCCCGCAGCCACCACACCGGACTGGATCAACAAAGGGCCCGTTGTCTCGGATACATGGGCACTGCCCAGTGACCTTATCACACACGTTACTTTCTGAGTTGTCCGGATCACAGTTACAAGTCAGACATCCCTCATCAACATTATAGAATCCATCCTGGAGGCAGGTATGTGGAGGTTTAGGAAACTAGCGAGTGGGATTTATTGAGAGAGCTAAGGGATTTTGAAATGGTGCAAGGGGTGGTTGTGAATCTCTAATTTGGAAGGGATGTGCACCATTTAAAACATTTGGGGTTTTTGTTCTCCCCCAACTTATACCATACCTTGCAAGATCCGCACTTGATACCCTCGTGCCGTTCCTTACAGACACATTGACCAGTTAGGGCGTCACACTGTGGACTACTGGATCCAATACGGAAACACCCGCAATCTGAAACACACAGAAATGGTAGGGGCAACTCAATCTGAAACACATAGAGAAATGGGAATGGGCCGGTTATCCCAACCCATCCTTTGGGCTTTGAGGGAAATTTGCAACTTTAAGACGATCCACAAAAACCTTCCCCCCCCCTCTCATTACCTCCCCCTCCCTCCCCTCCCCCTACTAACCTGTGCACTCTCCACCAGCTAGGTATGTAGAGGGTGGACATGTCGCACACCTCCTCTCATCCACATACACCTCTCCTTCGATACAATCACACTGACCACTGTTATCACAGGCTGCTGACCCATCATTTGTGTTCTTGATAACACACCCACACGGCACACACCTTCCTCCTGATAGATACTGGTCATCCGGACACTTCTCACAACTGGAATGGGGGGAGGAGGGAGGTTATTCGAGCTTTTCACAACTGTGGGAGGTAGACAGGGATGACTAGGAGGGAGGTTATTGGGAATATTGGGAGCTTTTCACGACTGTGGGAGGGCCAAGGGAGGGGGATTATTGGGAGCTAAACACAACTGAAATGGAAGAGACAACTAGGAAAATGTAACATGAGGTGACCCTGCCTGGGGAAAGTTATCACATGACTCACGTTCGTTCATTGAGGTATTCCAGGCCTGGTTGGCAGTTACACTGTCCTGACTCCTTATCACATACGTCAGATAGCGAATAGGTGGGATTACAGGCACACTTTCTACAACCTGCACTTACATCGTAGTAACCATCCTGAGAGATATAAAAGGACTTGTTACTCAACAAAGCACTTTACCATCTACTAACTGAATAAACTCTGGTAGGATGGTCCACGGCTTGGGACATTACTATTAGTGGTGGGAATAGTAACCCGTTATTTCTCTGGTTACCTGGCACTGGTCACACTGAGGTCCAGTAAATTTGTTCCTGCAGTCACACTCCTGGGTGACAGGGTCACATTGCTGACTTTTTGATCCTTCCACGCTACAAGCACAATCTGCAGAGGAAGGGACGAGCTGTGTGACTAGTGTCAGTTGTTTGGTGAGGGACGAGTTGTGTCATTGTCAGGAGTTTGAGAGGGGAGGAAGATTGTCGGTAACAATAATCTCGATACTTGTTGCTTAGAGGTAGATCGAAGTCATTGAAAACTAAAATACAACGAAAAATATAAGTTACCGTAGACGCTGATGACTGCGAATTTCCGTATAATGGTCCCCATGTATCTGATATTAGCTGAATATTTCATAGTCCCCGTTACTTCACCAACAAAGATCTCAGAAATAAGTTCATACTGCTCATCGACCGGCTCCCTGGTTGAACACACGTAAAATAAGTGATAAATAATGCGTGATTTGAGTAACGCGTGATTTGAGTAACGCGTGATGGATAACGCGCGAGACATTGCACTTACAAGGTATCAGTTACTGAGTGTCCGTCTATTTTACATTTCCTAGCAGTACAGGGTGTCCCCTTATACCTCCAGTCCACACCCCGACTGGGTTTTTGCTGCAACCCGTAGAGGAAGGCAGTGAGAGTTACAATGTCACCCCTCTGTACCGAGATAGAGGGTACATCGAATGCTGTAGAGGGTAGGATAGAGTGTCAGAGAGGGGGTTGTTTTAGTAAATATTTCATAATCATAGCCCCACTCTCCTGGTGTAACAAGAGGTTTCTGGCTTCTGCCCGTGGCAGGTCCTCTTTTCATGTCAGTCCTAATTGCCGATCTAGAAAGTGCCATGTGAGATTCCATGTCCTAATCGGTGATCTAAACAACCATGTACTTACAGATGACCTCCACATTAGCCACCGTATCCTGCACCACATCACCAAACACCATCCTACAAGTATACTCCGTATCTTCCCAGGGTTGGATGGTGAGAGAGAGGAAGGTCTGCTCCTCAATCACATTAGATCCACACTCCTCACTCACACACCCATCAGGTCCCAGCCAGTAGACTTGGTCAGGGAGGACAGAGGGGTTGTCTAGGGCACATGTCACTGTTCCGGCTTCTCCTTCCTCTACTACTATGTCATTCGCCTCGGCCACTGGAGAGGGTGAAATGAGGGTGTTAGAATTGTAGAGCAGGACTGGGTGAAGTGGGGGTGTTAGCTACCTGGAAGGAATGTGGTGAAGTGTCCCTGAAATGAGCCATGTAGTTCGGTGATTGCTTGATTGTATGTGAGTATCGTTTTATTTTAATATCGGTTCAACAAGTCCGTACCATACATGAGTAAAACAAGGTTTGTCAACCGTAACAAAATTAATTAAGGTTTTATGGAAATTAAAAATAAAATCACAAACACAAATATCTACACTATTTAACAAATAAACTAACAAAATGAAACTAACTACTTATATCACTCAACACACACAATTTAGACTAGCTATAAACATATTATTTTCCGATATCTCGACTAGCGATTTCCGGTCATCTCTCTCTAAACTCTGCATTTCTCTCACTGCAATCTGTCAACTATACTTTCTTTCACTACAGCTCTATACATACAGTCAAACCTCAATTTACCGTGCACCTTTACTGTATACTTCGAATGGCCCCTCGAATAACTGTGGATCCCCAAGGTAAATCTAGGTTTGATTGTACACGATCCTACTATTTTATCTCTCTGATTATACAGCTCTCCCAGTGGCCCTAACCGTGTCCGACAAGCCCCAAACTCTTCTTGAGTCGCCTACTAAAGTTATCACACTCTCCCCCAGTACATTCCTCAGTCTGAATGTTAGGGTTGGAACAATCTTCAGTGTTAGGAATCGTGTTGTGATCACCAGTAGCGGGTTCTATCTTGTATTGGTATCTCATCTTGAGGCACCGTCCCTCCCTGATCTGGCAGTCGGACCACTCCGTCCAGGGTTCTAGCCTACACGCTCCTGGGTCACACGATATGGGTTAGATATCTGCTGGGGGAATACTGGACGAGATGCTTCATTTTAAATACCATTTGGCTGGATTAGAGTTGAATGTAGAAAGTATACATCACGGCCACGGTGAAGCAAATTCCCCAAGGTAGAACACACAAGGCGGCTTCAGCAAACAACAAGGAAAACACCACGCAGATTTAGTATACGGGCAGCAAACACAAGAGGGCTACACAAACGACAAAACGGGAATTATAAAGGCAAACCAAAACCAGGGAAAGCTTCATAAAAACACAAACGAGAAGGACTGAAAAGCAGTTGCCCCCAAAACAACACCACTTTGTAGGTTGTACACACAGCTTTCGCACACTTTTAGCGTATCATAATCACTCAGCTTCAAATCACACCAAATTTCACTCACAGATATTCACACATCACACAATAGCTGTTCACACATCACACTGTTCACACGGCACTTACTTGTGTCACACTTGGTGCCGACAATACCCGGGTTACAGTCACATTTTCCCTCGTAGGTTGAGCAGTTGTAACGTTGCGAACCTGTCTCGTGACATCCGCAATCTGAGGGGGGGGAATGATATGGTAACCATGGTAACACACTCCCTAGTAACCATGGTAACTAACCAACACATCCCCTAGTAACCATGGTAACTTACCAACACACTCCCTAGTAACCATGGTAACTTACCAACACATTCCCTAGTAACCATGGTAACATACCAACACACTCCCTAGTTACCATGGTAACATACCAACACACTCCCTAATTACCATGGTAACACACTCCCTAGTAACCATGGTAACTTACCAACACACTCCCTAGTAACCATGGTAACTTACCAACACACTCCCTAGTAACGGGATCCAGATATTCATGGAACATAAAGTTATCCCTGCATCCGTCACATGTTCTCCCCTCGTACCGTGTCCTTCCGGGAATGCACTCGCACTGTCCAGTAACCTAAAGAGACGAGAATGGAGCTGTCACACAAACAAAGGTGGTAACGCGCTACATAACGCGTGAGACAAGTAACGCGTGACAAGTAACGCGTGATAAGTATCGCGCGATAAGTAACGCGTGAGATGAGCTGTATACCTGGTCACATTTCTTGCTCTTGTTGATGGTTCCCCAAGGGTTACAGTTGCACGGCTTACATCCCTCACCACTGTTGATGCCATATGTATCACCCTGAAAAAGAATGGGGTTAGTTTGAGGGCTGTTAATAGCAGGGAGGGTCCGAGAAACAGGAACTCAAATTTGATTCCCCTACCATTTTATCCTACCTCGCATTGAGAACAGTCCCGTCCAGTAACACCATCCAGACAGAAGCACTGACCAGTCAGGTTATCACATGTTGAATTCATACTTCCACCCTCATTGCAACCACATGCTGAGAGAGATAGTGTGTGATACAGGGTCTTACTTAGTAATCGAGAAACCGAATAAGTATCATTAGGGACCTCAGAAATGTTCAGGTCACAACGTGACTTGTTTTAACCAATACCACTACCCCAACCACCACCCCAGCATATGTTACTCAACAAGGCTAGCTGATAACGTCATTATTACTCACGTATGCACTGTCCGTTATACTGATACGTTCCCTCCTCACAGGTGGTACAGGTCCTAGGGTCACTATAGATAACACCGCTCTTACAGAAACACTGACCGCTATCATCACATGTAGCGAGCCCTCCGAGAGTGTACATTGTGTTACAGTTACAGGGCTGACAACCGCTGATCAGATCGTAATATCCGTCCTGGGAGGGAGGGGGGTTGTGTTACAGTTACACGGCTGACACCCGCTAATCAGATCGTAATATCCGTCCTGGGGAAATGGGGGGTAATAATATTCGGAAAAGAGGGAGGGTTCTGGAAGTGGACATCGAGAGAGGGGTTTAGTAATATCCAGTTGGTAGAGAGAGGAGAAAGGACCGATATGGGTGAGAGAAGAAGAAGATTCGTGTGATGTAAATAAGAAACAGAAAGAATTATTTGAATGTGGCTCTGTACCTGGCATTCATCGCATTTGATTCCCATCGCCCCCACCCTACAATCACACGCCCCATCCATGAAACAGAGATCTGATTCTGAGCCGTACGGGTTACATCCACAATCTATAGGGGAGAAAGATACGGGTCTAGAAAGGGGGAAGGTAGTAAAAAAGAGGCTTAGCAGTTTTAAGTTTACCCACTGAAATACTAAGCGGTTTTAAAAAAGAACTCACCCCAGCACTCTTTATTGTAAGGGTACTGATAAGGTCCACATGGTTCACATCGTCTCGGGTCCAGGAAGTAGAAGTTACTCTCCTCTATACAATTACACTGTCCTGTGGTTACATCACACCACCCATCAGCCTGGTAGGTCCCACTGCCGTCACACCCACAGGGGATACAACCAATGGCACCAGCATCACCAAACCAGTTGCCGTTCTAGGGAGGGGATGTTAGAAACCAGTTGTAGAATGGGGGGTTAGTTTAGGTTCAACAATTTTCCATGGTAATCCTAGTTTGAGGGCCCTAGGTTCCAATTTAATTCAAAATACCTCGCATTGGTCGCACTTCTTCCCGGAGACTCCGTCAGCACAGTAACAGCTACCGTCAGCTGTACACAGATTAGAGGTAGATCCTCGGGGATCACAGCCACACGCTATAGGAATAGAGAATTAGGGTTAGAAACAGGCGAAATTGATGAACTGATTTTGGCGCCAAATTATATAATATTAGAAGCTCTGATATTTGGCACCCTCTCTTTCAAACACACAACAAAAAAGAGAGGGTGCGACTTTGTGTCAGAGCTACTGTCAACTTACGTGTGCACTGTCCATTGAGTGAGTACATGCCATCTGGACACCCTGTACACGTCCTAGTAACCATGGTAACTTACCAACACACTCCCTAGTAACCACCCCAGCTATGACGTCATATTGTTACTCACGTGTGCACTGTCCATTGAGTGAGTACATGCCATCGGGACACCCTGTACACGTCCTAGTAACCATGGTAACTTACCAACACACTCCCTAGTAACTATGATAACTTACCAACACACTCCCTAGTAACCACCCCAGCTATGACGTCATATTGTTACTCACGTGTGCACTGTCCATTGAGTGAGTACATGCCATCGGGGCACCCTGTACACGTCCTTGGATCAATAGTTCCATAACCTGGTTTGCATTGACACTGCCCAAACATGTCACACACCGCTGAGACTGAACCATCGGGGTCACACTGACAGGGTATACACTCCTGGATCCCCACAATGTTTAGTCCGTAGAAACCAGGCTGAAATATGAGGGAGTGTGTTACCATGGTTACATGGGGTTGTAGGATTGGTTACCATGGTTACCACGATATATAGTACCAGAACAGATCTGTTCATTGAAACTCACCTCACACTCGTCACAACTATCTCCCATGACATTGGGTCCACAGTCACACTTTCCAGTGTACAGGTCACACTTCTTGGCGTCGATAGAACCCCAGGGGTGGCACGGGCACGCTGATGGGGAGAGGGTGAAGTTCAGGAGGTGGAGGTCAGGGTAAAAGACATTTAGAGATCGGAGGGTAGGTATTATAGAAGAATGATGAATTTCAACCAGCTCCAACCCACTATCTCTAATGAGTCACTTACACGTGTCACTATCTTTAATGTAATACTTACACGTGCAGCCGATGGGGTTGGAGGATGTCTGATAGAAGCCAGGTGGACACCCATCACAAGTTCTAGAGTTCACCTCAGTAAAACCAGTCGAACAGTCACACTGACCAGTCACAGAGTCACATGGCTCCGGGTCTGCGGGCATCCCATAGGCATTACAGTTACAGGGCTCACAGCCACCAGGTTGGAAATTGTAGTAACCAGGCTGAAAGAGAGAGGGGGGTTTAGGGTTCAAGAATTGAGGCAAGATGTTGTTTTGGGTTGGGGTTTTAGCCAGGCTAGAGGGGGTGCTAGAAGATACCCAGATCTTCAGTATTAGGGAAGGGGGTAATACTAATATCCTAATGAGAAAACCAAAAAAGAGACAAAAGTCAACACATTCCTACCTTGCATGTGTCACACTTGAGACCCTTGACAGTAGGTTGACACATACACTGACCAGTAGCGTCACACTGTACCGAGATCGATCCCCATGTGTTACAGTTACACGCTGAAATGTGTTACAGTTACAGGCTGAAATGTGTTACAGTTACAGGCTGAAATTAGAAACTGTGTAGTTACCATGGGGCCACGGCAAAATCATCTAACACTGATATTAGTGGCCGAAAAATCTCGTATAAATTGGTATAATATGCATCTAAATATCATCACAAATCCAGTCTAGATTCTAATCAACTGCACGTGTGGTGTTGGCTACATGCACGTGTGATACACCATGTGTTGGCTACATGCCATCTGACTAACGTGTACAAGTCCCCGGTATGTCACTGTACCATCCCATTTGGCAGCCACTACACGTCCTGGAATCGGTAAAGATAACATTGCTCCTACACGGACACTGTCCTGACTCCAGGTCACACTGGAGACTGAGAGAGTTCTGGGGGTCACAGTTACAGGGGAGACATTGTCCAAGGGTAGAGAGTCCGTAGGTACCAGGCTGAAATAGAGTCAGTTTTATAGTTGCTGTGCAACACCCTGTAACTTCTATTATCTTTGGTTTAGTGTGTGAGGTTTTGGCTTAGCCCTTTGGATTCTATCGAACTGGAATATGGAATTCCAAAGACTGCATTATGTTTCACTGCATGCATGGAATGAGAATGTGATATTCCTGCACTATAAGGAACATGTTGAATATTATGCCCCCTTCTAAGTACTGTCATGGGCCATGGCCCATGTGTTGAAAAGAGAATTACAGACGGAAATAACCCAGTAAAAATCCATTACGAATTGCTTATTGGGCTGTGAATTCTTTGATAAGAACTCCATGACAATATTAATAGAAACCAATTGGAAATGTGATTTTAGGTGGATGTCATCCAGTCACTGGATACGGAGGTGATGTATGACTCGGTACAGAAACTAAGCTTCAAAATGGGTGCGGGGTGATGTAGACCTACCTGGCATTTGTCACACTTGGCTCCGTACACATTGGGCCCACAGTCACACTGACCAGTATACAGGTCACACTGATTAGAGAGTGATCCATCAGGGTCACAATTACAATCTGGGAGGAAGGGAGGGATGTTAACTACTGCGGGGTGTGTGTTACCATGGTAACTACAGGGCATGTTGCCATGGTTACCATTGGTTACCTTCACAATCAGATTCCCCATCATTGAGGTTGATGACCAGGTTCATAGAGAGAGTCTGTCCCTCGGGACACCCGTCACACTTCCTGGGAATAAAAGGCATGATAATCTTTGGTATAAACCCGAATAGCTCAGACATAATCCAAATAATAATAATCATTTGTCTTAAAATAACTCTGGTGATGAAACCCGGATATACTCAAACCCGCTAAAAGAAACTCTGGAAAAGAAACATGAAAAAAGAAACCCTGAGAAAAATATCCGGAAAACGGAATTCAAACACTGAGAGACCAGTATCTTACTTGTAGTTGCCCTGTTTGTGAGTGCTCTTACAGGGGCAATAACCATTCTGATCACACTGTGTAGCTCCACCAATAGTTCCATAGGGATTACAGTTACAGGGCTCGCAGTATCCTTGTAGTAGACCATAGTGGTCGGGCTGAGGGGGGTTTGGTGGGTTAGATCATGGAGTGGTTAGAATTTCTTTCAATTTACCTCAACCCCCCTCCCTAATCCTAAATCCCAGTAAGTACCTACCTCACATTCGTTACACTTGATGCCAGTAAAGTTCTCCTTGCACTCGCACTCTCCCTGACTGTTGCACCGCTCAGTTCCCTGACTGTCACACCCACATGGCTCACATTGCCCCGTGAAGGCATCAAAGAATGTGTTTTCAGGGCACGCAGCACAGGTTCTGCTATCGGTGTAGTCTAGATTCTTCTTACAGTTACACTGACCTGGTAGGGAGGTGGGAGAGAGGGGGAGGGGGTGAGGGAGAGGGAGGGTGGGGTGGGGGTGGGG
>AVPN01003237.1:0-10184 GCA_000695325.1 Pleurobrachia bachei | reverse complement strand
TTATTTTCAGTATTCTCTTTTTTATTGCATTCTTCGTCGCAAATTCGTGTGTTTATTTGTCGGTTTAAAATGTCGGAAATTTCATCAATTATAACTAATAAAGTGACTGACCTGAGCCCAGCAAGGGTTGCTGAGTAGAATTGTTCCCCGATTCTGGTCGATATGAGTTCTCCAAACAACAAACACTTTGCATACGTTTCAATGTCATCATTCAGACCGTTACTGCAGAGGGGGGGGGGTTAACAGATAATAATCTAGATTTGTTTCGGCAATCGATAAATATTTAAAGTATTATGTTACCTTGAATACTTTTTTTTTCTTTTCTTTTTGTTAATTTCCGATGAATTATTATTACTCTTTCTCTCACTATCTTTCTCTCTCTCTCTCTCTCTTCCCCTCTCTCTATGTCCCTCTCTCTATCTCTCTCTACCATTCCTCGCTTCCCTCTAAGTTCTATAACTACTACAATACTATTATCTCTAATCTCTCTTATATTCACGGCTCTTGCCCAGAGACTATACTGCACGTGCCTAACCAACGTGTTATACATACACGCTCTCTCTCTCTCCCTCTCTCCCTCTCTTTCTCTCTCACTCTCTCCCTCTCTTTATATGGAGAGCACAGATGGATATTTAATTTTCTTGGCCAGTCTTTAGTCAAGGATATATAATTATCTTAGATTTGTAGACTGTAGTAGCACAAGCTCATAATTTTCTTGTCACAGCTCACCTTGTAAAAAAGTTTACACGCGGCATGTAATGTTAATCAGCTAATTATTCAATAGTAGTGGTAGCTGTACGCTAATTGTTTGTGTCTGGGAATGTTCTAACTCTCATTTATCGCGGGGGTGGGGGGGTTCGAACAAGTTTGTAATATGGGAATGATGAATGAAACTATTTCCTTCCCCTCCTTGTGCCCCATTATCTCTCACACAAGCTGGATTTGTGCATCGATGGAATATGTTTAATTTTATTCACCTTTCTCTCCATTTGCCTGCTCTCTCTTTCCCGCTCTCCATATTGTACGCCGCAATGATAGGCGGTGTGGAGAGATAGAGAGCTAGAAAGACAAAGATAGATGGAGAGCGAAGAGGGAGAACTCGGACCAATGTCTTGTACATAATTCAACAACAAGACCCCCCCCCCTTCCTTCAGATTTCTCCTTTCTCTCTCTCTCTCTCCGCTTAAACATCGATCTCTCTCTCTCTCTCTCTCTCTTTTCACTCCTTATCCTCTTTTTCTTTTAAATATGAATCTCTCTTCCTTCACTCTTTTCTCTCTACTTCTCTCTTTCTTGCTTTCCTTTCTCTCCCGGTCTGTTTCCTCTCCGCACGAGTTTGATCTTGACCTGTCCGTATGTTTCGACCTGTCTAACTCTGTTTATCCAGATGTCTACTTTTGTTTAGTCAATTAGAGCTAGCATTTTTTAAATCAATTATTATTTTAGTCAAATGTTGTTTCTACTCCTTCACTTGACCAGTTACAGTCACGCATCAAAAGGCAAGCCATTGTAAAGTAATTCAATAGTCAGATATTGGTTTAGTTCACTGATTTCGCGGTTTTGCAGTAACCATGGTAACTACAGTAACCATGGTAACTACAGATTGGGTGACCTATCCACTCACAGATAACCCACCAGATTGCCGAGTAGTGGAAAAGGGGATTTTCGAAGGGAGTGCCTATCTCGCTAAGAGATGTATTCAGGGGAACGAAACATTTTACCAATGCCCTTGGGAGAATGAAATGTATTCTAGGGTCAACCAAACGGAGTTGAGTAGCAGATGCAATCTTGATCCTATGTTTTACCAGGTTTGTATAACTTTAACTGACCAAGTATTTGACTTTTTTAGCAGATATTTTGATGATTAGAACCTTATTGTTTTTACCAAGATTCGCCAGACCTTGCCCGATGATCCTATTATTAACATGCCTCGTTTCCAAGAATTACAACTAACATTACAACTAACATATTTTTCAGGGGTGTTTGGAGGGTAGGAGGGAGGATGTACCTGGTAATGATTCCCTTTGCAACTCTGTGATCTGTGAAGCGCATGATAAACGAATATACGTTAACATCCCGCCCCACGAACTCTGTACTATGAATTGTACAAATATCAATACAGATGCAATATGCGACATGGTAGACAATGTACTAAACTGTCTAGATAGTAATGGTACAACAGTTCCTCTCGCCAGTAAGTGTGATGGGCACTGCCACTGCTGGAACTGTTACGATGAACGGAACTGCACGGATTCGGATCGGAAATTTCCCGATTTTGGGGTACTTTGTGACAATGGGACATTGTTTGTTGATCCTCGGTACATTTGTGATAATGTCAGCCAATGCTCCGGAGGAGAGGATGAAATCAATTGCAACAAACCAGGATTACCTAAGTGTGGCAATGTCGTCCTGCCACAATCTCGGTTCTGCTCCCCGTTTCTCCTTTGTAACGATACCGCTCTAGATCAGCTGAACTGTACTGACTCAGTGATGTCTTGTCTGGTTGGCAACTACACCACCGACCTCTCCTCTCTGGTTCTGTGCGCTGGCAGCCATGCCGTGTGTGACAACACTGACTACCATAATCTCTGTACCCACTTCTCTGACTCCTGCTACATCCACAAGGATTATCAGTGTGATGGGAGGTATCATTGTGAAGATCACATGGACGAGCAGCCCAGTGTTTGCAATGACGTCACTCTGTCTGACGTCACCTGTGTCCGGAGAGTGGGAGGGTACCAAACCAATGTCTCCTATGATATGGTACAAAATGGTGACGTTGATTGTAGATCGGGGGTCGATGAGGAGGAAGATCAATGGCAGAAATGTAACAATGTCTTCTGGGAATCTAAAACTAAAACCTGCACTCAGTCCGCGTTTCTAATGCCCTTCTCCGGACGACCAATGTTAGTTAGTGAACTGTGTGATGATAAAATACATTTCGGATCGGAGAACGAGATGTGTAGAAACTTTACAGTGTTCACTAAGATCCTAGAAACAAAAGGCACCAGGTTTATTCCTGGGTTCACAAACTACGACATGACCAACTTCTCTAGGACATGCACTAGTATCTCCTATCCTGGATTTGAGGAGGTGTTCGCGGTAAAAAAGCGGCAATATGTCATCCCCCAAATGGATGTAGACTGTCGGTATATCTACGGTGAGCTCTATGTGGTCATGGCCTGCAATGGAAAGTGTACTGATAAAACTCCATGTCCAATCACCATGGATACAGCCCCTAAGAAGTGCACCAACCTACCCTTTATCTACTCCCTCTCCAAGTCGAACACCCTACAGCAGGTGTATAAGGTGAATGGGGAGTACCGTAACGATCTGTTTCAATGCTCCAACTCTCTGTGTGTCACATGGGATAAGGTGTGCAACCTGGAAAATGACTGCGGAGATTCGAGTGATGAAGTCATCTGTGAGAACAACTTCACGTGCACAGAGTCAGGTAAACTCATACCCAAATCGATGGTGTGCGATGGTAAAATAGATTGTGCTCGATTCGAAGATGAGTGTGACGTATCCTGTAATTACAATGTTGATATGACACTCCTGGTGTATGGAACACTCATTGGTGTGGGTGCTATCCTAGCGAATTCTGTTGTCATGGTTTCCAGTGTTTCCAAGATACGAGATGCTAAATCCTTTCTTGGCATTATCAACAGGATGTTCATTTTCACGATAGTAGTTGGTGATCTCATGATGGGAATCTATCTAACAGGAGTCTCGACCACATACTTCACCCGCGTGTCAAATCCCCAGGAGTTGTGTCGAGAACAGTACTACATGCTGACTGAGAGTTCCTGTACTGCATTTGGTGTCCTAGCAACCATTGGCTCACAACTCTCCCTCTTTGCCATGACAGCCATATCACTGTTCCGATTGGTGAGTGTTACATCGTGGAAAATGCAACGAAGAGTAACCACCAGTAAACTGGTCCTGATCATCATTATCATCACTGTTATATTCCTACTGGCACTAACAATAGCAGTTATACCGCTCATACCCGGTCTAGAGGATTCCTTTAATCTGGGCATGTACCTTCACCAGAACCCACTGTTCCGAGGGATACTGAAGAAGGAGGACTTAGCTGATATCCTCCAGCAGTATTACGGTAGGTTTCGAACCAATGACCTGGGGAGTCTATCCTGGGATACTCTGAACAAGACCCTGATTACCCCCATGTTTGTATCGAATGGAACGGGTCAGAGGGATGATAGTATCCAGGCACGAAGTGTATCTTTCTATGGCAACGAGGGAGGATGTATGTTCAGATATTTCGTGGTTAAAGATGATCACGACAATGTGAAATGGTATTCCATCGCCATTCTATCCCTCAATTTCTGCTGCTTTGTCGTTATCACCGCAGCGTCTATTCTACTTCACCTCAAGAACTCAGAATCAACACGGAAACTGTTATCTAAGAAGTTCAAGAGCATGAGGGGCCAGGGAGTTGGAATGAAGATGAAGAATGCAAAGAATAATAAACTCCAAACTAAACTTTCCATCCTAATTGCAACTGATTTCTGCTGCTGGATACCCTTTATAGTTGTGTGTGGGTTGAACTATCACGAGATCGTTGACGCTAAAGATGCCTATCTGATTTTCAGTTTTGTAGTTCTCCCCATCAACTCGATGGTGAACCCTCTGTTACACGACGATACCATCATCAACTGGTTTACTAAACTCATAAAGACACTTCTTAGAGTCCTATATGAGAGACTCGCTCCTTATAAAGCCCCTGAAGATCCCCCAGCCCCTGGGTCACCTCCCCCAACCAGATCCTCGGTGCAAGATACCAGAGTGGTGTCCAATAACGTTCAGCCTGAACCGGCCTCATCTTCATCTCCCCAGCTGGGTCCAAGACCTGTTCTAGTGGCGGGGAGGAAGCTATCGGAAGGTGCCAGACCGTCCAACCCTACTGCACCCAGGAGACCAGGTCGGGTATCTCTGGGCAACATGTTCAGTTCCACTATAACCCCATCCAGTGGGAGAGGTAGGCCCAGTAGGATATCTCTAGGAAACCTTCTAAACAGTTCCCCAATGTTCAAATCAAATGACAGTCAGACCTCCAATGTTACACCAAACAGCACCACATTCCGGGCTCTAGGACGGTTTAAGAACACTGTCAGTGAGAAACAGATGGAAAAGAAGGCTAATGCAGCTGAACTAGCACGGAGGAGACAGAATTTGATTTTGTTGCGTGAGAGACCGATGATTCAGTCATCTGATGAAGCAGTTATTGTTTGCAGGCAGCAGGGTTCTTTCAATGTTCATGATATCATTTTAGAGGAGGATGAGTTTTAGTATAATGAGCGATATTAATTTGTATGGTTTTCAGACTGTCGTTGGGTCTTTTGTAAGCATTTTAATGTTTTAAACATTGTTTATTGGTATTTTGATATACTTCAACTTATCGTTACCTATCTCAAAGTTTGCATTAATATCTGGCTACTAGGTCCATTATACAAGGGTTACTATTATAGAGGGCTGAGGGGGCAGTAACCCGTGGTAACCATTGGTAAAAGAGTTGGAACCCGTGGTAACTGCAATGTTCTAACTCACCAGTACACCTGCCAATACATTAGATACTCGGGTTTCTCGAAAACCTCATCAACATAGTACCACAGTTTGTGGGCTTTCTCATCTGCTATCAAAACGGGAGCCTGCACCGTCTGATCGACATCCAGTTCTTTTATTTCGAAATCCTGGAAAAGTGTAACTTAGGGGAGGAAAACATGTGAGTAAACAGTGAGTTCTAAGTTGACCACCCCAAGCCCCGCCCAATGAGAAGTGGCTCCCACCTCGGGTATGTATGGGTTTGGTTCAGGTAGGTTGAAACTCCCTCCTGTCTGGCTGGCTAGTGTCTCTAGGAACTGCTCCTCCAGTTTATCCTTTTTGTAGTTGCCCCTGTACCATTGCTCCTGACTCTTGCATTCTTCTATTGGGAGTAATAGAGAAATAATGAGTTGAGTTACGATACTTCTGGCTAGGTGTCTAGCTGGAGAACTCTTAAAGACTCCGGTAATTATCTAATTAACTAATTAACTAATTAACAACTAAATAACTAAATCTCTCATTACATACTTTGGTAGGTTTTGCTCTGCAGCGTCAGTAGCATGGTATGTGGATTCATATCATTTAGCAGGGAGGTTACTAAATGAGGTTGGTGCTCGTAGAACAACTCAGGGCCACTAATGTAGTGTTCTGCTGGGTACAACTGGGAGATGGGGTGCGGTTAGAGGGGGAGGAGAAGGTTAGATGCAACTTCCTGATAAAGAGAAATCTGCAACTTGACTGATAGTAACATATTACTGATCCAACATTACCACTCAAGTATCCTGATTATCAGTAGCACACATGTTACACATACCAGCATGTTTTCTGAGAGGTTCTCGACGTTATCATAAGGCTCTTCCTCCTCCATGAAATCGAAATCTATCTGGTACATCTTCTTACACTCCTCGTACAGCCTATGGAATCAAACATAGAGATTTCAAGGGGATTTAGGATATGAATCAAACAGAGTTGTGCGAGCCTCACACCGGGTTTCATTTCATAAAAAGCATGCTCTGTGAATGCTATGGTACATCAAATGAAAAGCTACAAAACACGAAGTTATTGCGGTATACCTTTCACACGGTAGGTTGTCCCTCATCATAGCGATGTACTGAAATAGTAACACCAGCACATCTCTATACTTCTCAAAGCCAGCATCTGTCAGGCCTATTTCGACAGTAAACCGACTATAATTGGTACAATCGTCAAATCCACCTAGTGCAGTACCTGAGTGGATGGAAGAGTATGGAAGAGTAATATATAATAGGGTCATTGAGGTCGGTACATTTTTGCAAGGTTCAGGTAGTTGGTTAGATGCTGGTTTACTGTTTTTCAACCGATTCACCCGTCTAACTATGTAACTGGAAATCGAACCAAAGCATATTGTTTCCAAATTCATAATTGGAAATTAATGGTTTTTAAGGTTTGCCTGGCATGTCTGTTTTATACATCTGCTATATATGCAGTGCATAATGCATATAGCAGATGTTATTATGCACCACACTCAGCTAACACACTCTCCCTTTATCGCTTCAATGGCTACCACAAAGACAGACTTTACTTTGTTTACTCCGCTGGGAGACTTTTGTGTCTGTTGAGTTTGTGTAAAACTGACACCTTCATTGTTTTGCTCCAGACACTACCATCAGCAACTGTACCGGCCACTGACTTATTTCTAGCTGATTAAATGCAACTTGACTTATTTCTAGCTGATTAACTGCAACTTGTGTTATAAAATCCTGCTATATTTCTAGCTGATGACAATCCACCCATTCTGGATAGTTCACTCCCTCCGCCAGTACTCGCCCTTTAAAGACGTTACAGTAGATGACGGCTGGGACCAGGTTAACAGATGCTACGTGTTTATCATCATCCTAACCATGTGCATGGTGGTATCACTAAAACAGTACGGGGGTGAGACCATCACATGCGATGGGGTTACCAAGTTTGGGCAACAGTTTGTCGAGGATTATTGTTGGAGTATTGGCATGTATACGGTGAGAGAGGCGTATGATCTCCCCACCCCCATGCTCCCCTACCCTGGTATTGTACCAGACCAACTACCAGCGTGTATACCCAGACTGCTGACAGATGGGACAAGGTTGGAGTGTCCGAGTGAGAAAGATATACTGCCTCCGGAGAAGATATTTCACCTGTGGTATCAGTGGGTCCAGTTCTACTTTGCCATCGTAGCAGCAGCTTATTACACCCCATATCTCCTCTTCAAGCACTTTGCAGCGGGGGAGTATAAACCTCTTATCAGGCAACTCTGCAAGACCACCCTGTCAGACGGGCAGGCTGCTGAGAAAACTCAGGAGAAGGTGGTGAGTTGGCTGTATTACCGGTTTAAACACCACATCTTTGGGAAAGGCCTGAAGTTTTGGTTTAAACGGAATAGTTTCAGTTTAGCTATAGGGTGCACCAAACTCTTCTACCTTGGCATTACGGTAGCAGTGTTTTATCTGACTGGTGAAATGTTTGAGTATGGGAGCGACACGTGGTATAACTATGGAGCTGATTGGTTTGGTGTTAGGTTCACTTTGTACGAAGAGAATTTAGTAAACCACACCACTCTTAACAAAGATAAACTATTTCCCAAAATGGTCGCATGTGAGGTACAGCGGTTCGGGTTGAGTGGTCTGGAGACTGAGACTGCAATGTGCGTCCTGACTCCTAATGTCCTCTATCAATATCTCTTTCTTATCACATGGTTTGTCCTCATTGTAGCCTTCTTCTCAAATCTCTGCAGCTGCTTCCTACATATTAGCGAGATGTTCTTCTGGCGAGGTACCTATGAGAGGATGTTGGATGACTGCATGATGCCCAATAGACCCCGGTATCAGTATGTCTTTAGGAGTATTGGAGCAGGGGGACGGGAGCTGATTCAGGTATTGATGGGAAACACTAATCCAGTCATCTTTACCAGGATATTTGATGAGTTAACCTATAGACTAGTTACCAAGGCAACCATGGATGTTGAAGTAGTGAGGAATCAGTTTGCTATGGATCATGATACTACTGTTGATACGGGGGTGATACAGGCTGATAAACTAGTGTGAACTGTTGAGAAGGTGTATCGATGTGCTATCATGTGATATTTTATATATTTTATGATATTTATCATATTTATGTTTGTCAAAGACATCCAATCGGTCACCTTATTGATTAGACTTTAATATTATTTGTGCTTTACGTGGTCACCAGCATGTGAGTATCACTTGATAAATAAAACCATTTATAAAGCCCCGTGATGAAAAAACACAACCTTAGTTTAGAGCCCTGTAATTGTGGTCAAACGGTGGTAGCCATAATATATTCTTGGACTAAGTAGACACAGTCATAATCATTAATTAGGTTTAATAAAAACGTACACTTAAAGGGAATCAACAATCCTTCACACACAACACAAATCGAATCATACAATACCATACATGTAATAATATCGAACCACAAAGCAAATTCATTTTGTACCAATTACTCTATACAGTCGGACCCCGATTTAGTGACAAATACCGTTAATTTCCTACATCGGGGGAAGTTTATCCTGTCACCACTAAATCCTGTGCCACTAAATCGGGGTCCGACTGTATCTCTATTCTCATTGTTATTTATCTAGTAGCCACTCAGTACATTGGAAGGTAACAACACAGCTAACCAAGTTTTACACAAGGTAACCAGATACCAATGTGCATCTCATCTGCACTGTATATATTACAGTACTCGTAGAATTCACATAGTCTGGTAGTTGGAGTGTTCATATCACTACACACCGTGAAGGTTAAGGTGACCAACACACCGGGACAATAACCATCAATCCAAAGGTACTGGAGCAATTCAGGGTCTTGGTGGAAATGACAGTCTGATTGAGATTCTAAAATTTTTTGATCCGTCACTAATTCAACGGTAATTATCGGCCACGATTGATCATTTGTAAAAGATATTGAAAGCTCCACAGCCAACTTGCATCTTTTCTTGGACCCCTTTGGGTTTTCATTACAGTAACTTCTTGGTCCATCATGCAGGTCAAGGAACAAGTTTTCGGAATACTGGAATGGGAATTTCAATGGGCCATCATATACAGCAACCCCAGACAATCCAACTGCACTGTCCTCCTTCTCTCTCATGTACTGCTGCACAACTCTCCGTACTTCACGAGAGTTTCTAAAGTAACCAAATTTAGTAACCCATGAGACTCCCAATAGCCCACGTGTAGTGTTGTTACGTCGCTTATCCAGTGCTGCTGTTATTGCATCTGCAACGTCTTGTGAAGATGTGTCGCCAAACATTTCACAGCAGTAGGCCAGAGATGTTACAAACTGGAAACATGAATTAATTCTCTTTTCCTCATCCAGTATTTTCACAGCATCCAGAAAGGAAGTGCACCCTCCAAGAGCTGGTATTTCTATAGGATACACAATCTGGTCAGGTTTGTACTGGGAGCTACTCGAGGGACTGGGTACTACTGGCATCATTTGAACCTGAAGGAACGTAGCAAACAATGCACCAAGATCTTCGTTGCTCAATGAAGATTGGAGAGTACTGACCAACTTTTTGTACACTTCAGGATCTTCTTGGGAACAAATAGTCAGGGTTTGGGATTTCAGGAACTGTTTTTCGAC
>AVPN01003236.1:0-10244 GCA_000695325.1 Pleurobrachia bachei | reverse complement strand
ATTCAACTAAAAAACAAGGCGACTAGGATTAAAAAGTATGAAATTCCACTATTATTATAGCAATGAGCAATTAATGTCGAATCTCGTATTTGTAAACAAATTCTATAGGCCCAGAATTCACACAATTGCACACTGAATTCGAGTTATTCCCACGAGGGGTGATTCAGAAGGTAACCGCGCTCTAGGGAAGTGTGAGAGAAAGAGAGGGAGGAGCGTGTGAACTAGAGAGATAGATCGAGGCAGAGAGATGTCGTGAGAGCGATCAGAGGGTATTGTCGAACAGTAGAACTAAGGTGAAAGTAGGAAACGCAACGAACGTGAACAAGATCAAGAGACTTCAGAGAGAGAGAGAGAGTTCAGAGGGAGAGAAAGAGGGAGACAGAGAGAGAGAGGGACAGCGAAAGTGCGATAGATAGTGAGATTAGGTCCTTCTGACATTACTTACTGCATGGGCCTATGAGAGAGTCCCACAGTATTATTGTATTGTAATGTTTACAGCGGGAAATAATATTATGAGAAATTTAGAAATGTACTGCACTAGATGACTGATTGAGTGGGACTATTAAAGAGGAGAGAGAGAGACATAATTAACAATTATTAATTATAAGCATGACCTCCAATGTAGTCATCATGGCCTATAAAACAAAGATTAAGTCAGAAAATGGACATAAAACGAGAAAAATAGAGACATTACATGTAAATTTCGTAAAACATAAAGTAGTCGACAGTCGACAGATCTTTTCTATCGTTCTGACTTAATATATCATGGCAATGCCTAAACACCATATTATGTTATATAGCAGTTATACCATGGTGTTTAGGCCGTACCATGATGAACGCTCAAAATTGGTATATGGTATCTTCATGTCTTCAGCTGTAGAGATATGTTTCCATGGCTCAAATGAACGACGCGGACTTTAAAGACGAATGAGCGATTTACTATAAGAACATGACTGTTTGGTAAAATCTTACTAAAATAGATTTGGAGAGTTGCATTGTTTTTTTTCTACAAAACTTAATCATTCAACAACAAACAAAACTCATTCTTCTAATAACTGTGGACAACCAAACCAAACTGCATCGAATACATATTGTTTGAAATAAAAACTGTCCAGTATTACTATTCCCAAATTTTATGCTGGAATATAATGTCCGATAAAGTTAACTGTGACCAAAATCTAAGAAACCCGGTGAGTACTGACCTTGGGCGCTAGACACTCAATCAACTTTATTTCAAAGTGTTAGGGAGGAGCCTCGACGCGAAATGTTAAAGAAAAGACGTTGTGAAAATAATAAAGTGATTGGCAGAGCCGTGTTAGCAGTGATCGCCCCTGTCTCTTGACTAGCAGGGATCGCCCTACAGCTAGGCTTGGTGATCAAGAGACGCGGAGGAAAATTAATGAAGAAAAGGCATGGTATAAAAACAAAGTTTTCAGGGAGCCGTGAATATATTTTGTGGAAAATATTTCCTCTCACGAGGAATACCATGAAGGCCGTGTGTTTTCCATAAGGAGAAAATCAAACCAAACAGTTTGAATGCGCCGTGAGTTTTCCATATTTCTTCTGACTCACCCGTCCTCAGTTTTATTACAGCTGGGATCACTGGTGGTAAATTAGGGCTAAAAGAGGGACCAGCCCTCTTTCCAACACCCACACCGTGGCGATGATGCTTTCTATTTCGAATTCGAACCATAGTTTCACACAACCAAACAGAACTTTTCACAATCAAGTTTTTTTACCAAACAAAATTTTGAATGACACGTTTTGACACGAGATTTCTTTATTGAAGATATCCTCATTTTCATGTCATGTAGTCAGGTATGTTATCAGAATTTAATAAAAACTAAAATTGGGACAATTGCCTACCTTCAATCACACATTTACTTTACAACAACGGAATTGGATCACTATAGTAAATTATTGATATAAACATCGCCACGTCAGAACTTCAACAGTTTAAACAATTAAATTGGACATTACTCTATAGAAAGATTACGATACATGTATTGATATACATCAATAATTGTGATACATGAGCTAAGACCATGGAGCTGAAAATTACAAAAGTGGAAAAATTTCAGTAATTGTTTGATAATGGACGACAGATATAGTTCAACAGGCCTTATATTAGTACGAGTACGACAACAGAGACCTTTATACAGCAGCACTGAGCACAACAAACAGTTACTCT
The DNA here is from genome assembly GCA_000695325.1 of Pleurobrachia bachei. NCBI lineage: Eukaryota > Metazoa > Ctenophora > Tentaculata > Cydippida > Pleurobrachiidae > Pleurobrachia > Pleurobrachia bachei. Next base: position 8,053 of record AVPN01003236.1, on the reverse strand, counting down.
TCTCTCTCTCTCAGCACGTGGATGTCGTTAAAGTGCCACTGTCTCAACTGTTACTTCAACTGGATGTGCTTAGGTAGAATAGGATCATGGTCTGATCATGGCCTGATCATTCATGGTATTGTTCAGCTCAGTATAAAGGGGATATGACTCAAAAATCATGGCAAAATAAATTTTATAGATCGATCCTTGAGATAAAGAGAAACTTGAGATAGGCCATGATTCATTAAAAGAAGAAGCAACTGTAATCAATGTGTGTTATTTTTATTACCAACTCCAAATAAATGGAAGACTGCTACCAAATCGTATTCTATTTTATCTGCAATGAGGTATAAAGGTCGAGTTAAAAGAAGAATATACGGCAAAAACAAAAGCTTGGTAGCCTTTTTTGAATAAAACATGAAAAATTCAAAACAAAATGTACTGTAGAAGTTAAATTGAACCAAAAGAGAAAGAGAAAGAAGGATAGAAAAGAGAGAGGGCAAGAGAGAGAGAAAGGGATAGGAAGATAGAAAGAGACTACATAAAGATAATCTAGGCTCTGCATATTATACTAATTGTTTATGACTAATAGATGTCTCTAACGTATTACATAAATCTGCCTTCCCCAATTATAGTATTAATGATATAATGGGGTAATGAGGTAATACACGTTCGACCACGCACCACTTAATTCTTCCAGATATAGATACATGGACTAACTTGTATATTATTCGATACATATATTTCTGACATAGATGCAGATGGTAATCATACATTAATCAAACAAATCATCAAGGTCAATCAACGAAACCTTTGTTGCTATGCTATAATAATAATAACTTGTATTATGCATCCAGAAGGAGACCGTACGTGGTCACGTTAACTAGCCACAGGATTATGTTTTTCAGTGTTTAGGAATTAAATCTATAGATAATTAGAAATACATATGGGATTACAGTAATTTATCTTCTTGAAATTTTTGTATTTAATCCAAATTGAAACAAATTAATCGATTGATATTAATCTAATCCAAATTGAAACAAATTAATCGATTGATATTAATTTAATCAAAATTGAAACAAATTTATTGAAACTATTAAAAAATGCTAAACAAGAGAGATAAAATTGTAATCAATTAAGTACCTTTTAACTAGGGGAGAGAGATAAAAGTACCTTTTAGCAGGAGACACTCATTCCATATCATTTCACTAGCGTATTCAGTTAAATTCAGTTTCCTTGTGCAATTCTGAGAATTCGGCCGCTTTTTCTGTTGTTCCTGGACCACCAGGCGAGTCTTGGGGATCCGTACTCTAATTATCGGCATAGCTTAGCTCTTTAGTCTTATCTGCTAAAGATGAGGAGAGACCTTTTGAACTAGATAGTAAACCGGGGAGAGAGGAGAGAACTGGGGGTATATCTAGACCTTAGATACGATCCGATAGTTGTAACTGTAACTGCGCAATATAAAATACAGGGCAAGTGACAACTGTAAAACAATGATTACGAGCTGTCTATCTAAGAGATCACGGACACAAAACAAGATTCTGATCAGTGCATATAATATCCTGTTAGGCAAATGCTCAGTCAGCATCGTCTTTGGTTGGTTGGCAAAGATCCCGGCCGTGGAAGAAAAACCGGAAATCTATTGATATTATATCTACAATAAGTGATATGATCTTATATAGATACGGCACGGTATCGCCATTATATCGAATTGTCACGTACTATTTTGACAATAACGTATGTGGTATTTCATTGCAGAGGTGAGAAGTGCCTATGATGATATCTGTCAAGTAAATAAGTGAATGAACCATGAGTAATGGTTATCGATAAATTCATCGATTAAATTGCACTAAAAGATACTATCTCATCCCAAATTAGCAATCTTACGAGAGCCTATATCTATAGAAAAGTTACTCACAGACATGATCTCTGTATATCTCACTCTCGAGGTTAGCTCATACGGATGAACTCATGTGTATAAGCAAGTGAATTGTGTGATTCCATGACAAACCAGCTCTAACAATTAAATCAACATTTGTTGGACTGATTGGTAGGATATAATTGTTTTGAATGCATTTTTCAGAATCGTCAGCTAGGCAGTTCCAGAGACTATTTTAAAGACACAAAGAATTGTAAATACCAAAATCCGAAATACAAAGATGATAAGATATTTAATAAAAGCAGGAGCCTATAGCCTTTCTCGATTTATCTCTCTCCCCCTTCCGTCTCTCTCTCCCTCTCTAAGTGGATCGACCGACAAGTTGATCGATGGCATCAGTGTCACGACACCATTGTTGCCAGTTGAGAGAGAGAGAGAGAGAGAGAGAGAGAGAGATAGAGAGAGAGAGAGAGAAAGAGAGAGACCAGGCCTGTGAGATATAAGGAACCAAGGGGTTTCGTTAAGTAGTATAATATCACAGGATCGCCTCTGATTGAACACCACCATTTGGTGTCAGATGAGGGATATGTCAGGATCTGTAATGGTGTCAGGATCTATACAGTAAACAAGATGACAACCTAGGGTGGTCACCTGTCAAATGTCAACATTACTACCGATAGAAGGAGGAGGATATAATATAGGAGGAGGGCATGCATCGATGAAGGTACTCCTCGACAGAAGCATAGGAAGGCTTGGAGATTGGGGGCACTGGATCTAGGACCTGCTAAGAATTATTGGACATAGACAATACTAAACGGTCCATTTATAGCTTTTGTTACGGTTAAATTAAAGTTTCATTATAATAGTAGTACCCGTCTCTCTCTCCATTTCGCTCTCTACCCTATATGTTGGCTAGCCGAAGAAGGGCTAAATAATTATGTTATAAAGGGGCCAACAATAGCTGTGCCCTAATTACGAAATACTTAGCGTGGGTCTGATCATGCTTAGAAAATAAAGGTTTAGGAAGCTGCCTCAATAAGAAACTTGGCAACAAATTGGAAATTAAAATTAAACGTTATATGTAAATAGTTAAATTGGGGAAAATTATGTATCGTAGATGGTTTTTATTATGTCCTATGTAGACGACCACACACCGTCCAAATGTTCTACACCTATCAACAATTTATATTAGAGCGTCTTTATCAATTTGAAATTTTCTCATGGACAATATAGCGATTAACGAGTGTGAGTGTCGACCACCACGTTTTATGATTTAATACGTTAATTAGGCATTTAATATAGTCCTAGGCCTAGGCCTAATTAGTTGTGAGTTATGGACGACTCTAGAAACACGCGTGTGTTGATCCTTCCACGGCTGGTTCCATCTGGATTCCTCTTGTATGATTAATTTGTAGATGTAGCTCTGGACCTTAAACTAATTAAAATTGTCAGCCAACAAACCACATGCAAACTCGAAGTCTAACTCATACTAGTACATGACAACTAAATTGTATCATGAATCAAGTAAGACATAAAATGCTTTCAAGAATTATACGTTAAAGCATATGTTGACATAATATTTTCATGAGGTTTCTGCTGATGCGAATGCTAAAATAAATTATATGATAACATATTGTGCTATATGTGCCAAGGATTATACATATTACACATATATCAAGCCAATTATGGGACGATGATGCACAATTATAATACCGTGTCTACCTTTGTTAAGTATTGGATAGGTTCCCTGCTTCCCTGAAAATTAATTAAATTAATTAATTTGTTAATTATTAATTAGTTCTTTTAGTTTGTTAACTGTAAGACGATAAAATTTTAAATGAGTTTTGCTTGGATACCCGAGAATTCAATTAACTAAACACATGTATGATGTTAGGACTAATGAAAAGGATGATTAGGTTTTATAATGTGTTATGTGATGCTTTATCATTATGATTTTGTCACCCTCATGGTTACTATAAATAGTTACCATGGTTTACTTATAGTTACCATGGTCACTAATAGTGATTAAGTTATTCTGGCTACTAATAGTGATTGTACACGCATGTATAAAGCACCAAAAGGCAGAAGGTAGAAGTTCACACGAAAGATTTCAAACAAATCCAAAAACTCAGAGAAAGTATGTTTTCATCGTGTTTCAGATAAAAAAAGAAAGAAATCAAAAGTGTTTCTTACGGATTGTCTTTCCGCCCTGGCCCTGCTCTGCAATGAAGAGAGAAATAAAATCGGGCGGTTCATTTTTGTGAATTCATGTGTGTAAAATGTAATGGAAAGTAGCTACTGTATAGAAATTTAATTTGAAATCACTCTTTGTAGCTAGAGTGATAAATTAAATTTTATGCTTCAAGTGAATTTGAAAGCTCGTTTATTGACAACCATTAAAATGATTACACCCGTTTAATTTTTCCCTGCCAGGGTGAATGCCGAAGGCATTCATCCGGATGATTTTATTAGCACGCACGTGTTAAAAAGATCATTCAGGGGTTTTAAAAGTATATTTAAACAGTTTTAAAATTGTATTCCCAACTTACGCTTCTTCTCGTTGATTGAACCCTGCTCATCGCTAACCACACTTCCTCTCTTTCCACTTTTATCCTTCTTCTCAACCGTTTGCAAATCAAACAGCTCCTGATTACTCCCTGAAGTAGCCGCGACAGCAGCGATACCACTATGCTTAAACTTTGCTAGTTTGTCCTTCTTTTTCTGCTCTTGTTGTAGGAGCCGTTTGTTCTGGGCCAACTGTCGAGCTATCCTAGCTGCCTGCATCTTGACACTTTATATTGGGACTATAAAAGGACCGCTACTGCACATGTTCCTCTGTATAGCAGTTGGCAATGGCGATTATGTATCCGTCGTGAGATTCGTCGATCTTGAGTGATGTCAAATAAATAAACAAATAATGATCAAATCAAACAACTCGGTTGGAGAAAATTATAAATTGAAAAGTTTAAATACTAATGGTTCGATCACGCAAGGTGAACGAGATATGAAGAAAGAGAGAGGGAGAGAGAAAGAGAGAGAGAGAGACAGACAGAGAGAGAGTGAGAGTGAGAGAGAGAGAGAAAACGAGAGATAGATAGAAAAAATGAGAAATAGATTTGGTTCGCCCTGTTTAGTTATTTTCTCACCAGATAAACACTTCCGAGCGAGAGTTAGACGAAGAGAGAGAGAGAGAGAGAGAGACAAAAAGAGAGATATACGAAGAATAAGGTAAGGAGATAATTGACAAGTAAAATGATATAATAGTTAAAAGCATCAATAAGGCCAAGGTAAATAAACACTCCAAAAACTCTCTCCAATTTAAGGTAATAACCTAGCAAATATCCATTTGGCAAGCATCTTAAAAACCTGAACAACAGTGATTTAACCCCATTAGTATCTGTACCATTGATGAAACCGCATATGATTTAAACCCATTATAATATCCTTGCTGGAATGAATCCCAGAGTATGCATGAGATCATTGCATCAGCTTCATTAATTATGGAAATTATCCAATAATATTTTGGGTTAAACAAACCACTCAGTTTGATACACAGAATTCCGTCCTGTATTTCATAATGGATTATGAAAGGCGAGCTATACAATGAACAGGTGGTCTTGGTACAATTATGAAAAAAGTACAATGTACAAATTGTAAAATTTATTGTACACAATGTACAATGTACAAGCTGTACAATTTATTATACCTGTAGCGTTATCGAATGATGTTTCATTCATTGAATCCTGCTCACTAACATCTAACGACATTCCCCTCCTAATATCTTGTAATCCAGTTGTTAGACCCTTTCTTTCCTGAAAAACACATGCTTTCGATAGTTTGAGTTTTAATAAATACTTTTAATCGTGCTTTGGTAGGATAAAAAGATTAGTAAACAGTTTTTGAAAAAGAGAGATAAATTCACTCTGCCCACTTTGTGTGTCACTAATGGGTCAATTAGAGTACTTGAGAATTCTGCATAAATTGTAGTGCAAGTAGTAGCTGTTCAAGTCTAGCATGAGAAATGCTTGAATCATGGGTGCTTGTAGTGAGAATACGGTATAACAGTTCAATACGCGGTGAAACGACGCGCAAGCAGGGCTAATAAACGCGCTATGACGTGCTGACCAAACATACTTTCAAAAGTTTTTAGGCAAAAGCACTCGCGCGTTTTGCTAAGTCCACGACATTGTATACACCATTACCGTATCTCAACTACAAGCACCACTGTATGTTTGAGGCTCAAAATTAAGGGATAGCTAGGAGTAGAAGCGGTAGCTTGTTTAATGTGTTGTCTCTTACCAAAGAATCTATTTCCTTTTGCAGTTTTTCCTAACATGAATTTAGAAAAATCAGAATTTAAGTGAGTTTTTTAGTTGATGTGCAAAAGTTTCAAAAAAGGAATCTATCATGAAATTGAAATGTTGGCTTGTTTTTTGTGTGATGGCTGTTACCTGTTCCTTCTGATGCTTTCTCAGCTTCTCCTCCCTCCTTTTCTGTTCTCTGAAAAAGAGGACGTTAGTCCTTGTTGCTCAAGGATAGTATAGTTCCCATTTGTACGTGACGTGGCCATTTAACGTTCGGCCTTTTGTCATTTTATCGTTTTATCATTTTATTTGAGACAAAATTCTAACGGTTAGTTTTAATGACATTTTTCAAGAAACTTTTAAAATTTTGAAAGACCCTAACAAAACAAGAAACCCGGGTAAAGAGAAAGTTTCTTGGTTTGTGGATTGCTTACTCTTGTGGTCTCTTAAATAAGATTCTAACATGACATAATAAGTTATTGATATACTTAAAAGCAAATCTCGACAATTTGATGGAATCAGGGGCTCGCTATTATAACTTCTTACCCTAAGCAGCTGATATCACTGCCCCTTCTCAGGTCCCGATGACATGGCAGGGCTTGCAGCATATTGTTCTCAGGTACAAGGGTTTGTGGCCCCGGAGGAGCGGGGTCTGTAGGTTTCCTGATTGCATTTCTCCGAGATCTGAGACGTGCTGTACGGGCAGCCCTCGCTGCGTGCATGGCCCGTGCTATAAATGAGGTATAACTCTCAAACAAATTGGTCGAGACGTGCAGGGCACTAGTTGGTACAAATTGGACGACGCAGGGTAATGATGTTTGGTTTTGGTTGTTTAGGCCCATTTACTGCAGTAGGCATACGTCGCGTTGTTACTGGATCAAAAACCTAAATCACTATCAGAACGCAGAATTGCGGACATATATGAGTAAATTGGGCACGTGCATTAGGGGGCTGCAGGATGGATGGCAAGCAATCGGGAAGTAATAGTCCTGAGAGAGAGAGAGAAAGAGAGAGAGAGAGAGAGAGAGAGAAAGAGAGAGACATATTATAGTGATAGAAGGTGAGCTATATCAGAGATAGACAGATAGAAATCATGTAATCGAAGTGTTCAAGTGTAGCGATCTGCGGTCGTAAGGGGGCACGCTAATGATCGAATATCCATAATCATATGTTTTATGCAAAGAAGGCTAGATATAGACGCGGTGGAATCATAATTAGTGCAGTGTCAAAATAACTTTTGCAAGGATATTACGCACGAATGTAATGGGCGCAAACAGTCGTGCCTGAACCTCAGTATTCAGGCACGGCTGTTTTCCCCTCCACTTAGAAGATTTGATCATAACAAACAGCGTGTAGATATTAAAACTGGCAGTGTCGTAATAATAAAGCTACTACACTACATCTGAGCTGCTTCATACTTCGAATTTCATGAAACTTAGAGTTCATTTAAACTTCATTACTAAAATGAAATACAGAGATCCAAAATTAAGATTGTCTCTTTTTAAGATTAGTTGTCTGCTAATGCCATGAGTATTATATGTGAGGATGCATTGTCTGGAAACAAAAAGCGAAAACAAAGGGAAAGATAGTCGTGGTTGCGATCATAAATTGCAGAGGCCTCTGTGTGCTGCGAGGGGGGAGACTAGGTAAATGAACAATTGCAACCATCCAGCTGTCTATCTTATTCTCTTCATAATTCCCTCTATCTTCTCCTCCCTCTCTACCATCCCCCATCTCCCTCACTCCCTCACTCTCTCCCTGTCTCTAGGATGTATTCTCTCCATCTTGGCCTAGAAATACAGGGCTCATTTAGGTTGTTTGTCCTGATTTTGCAGCTTCCATGTGCTCTCTCTCTCTCTCTCTCTCTCTCTCTCTCTCTCTCTCTCTC
>AVPN01003226.1:0-10325 GCA_000695325.1 Pleurobrachia bachei | reverse complement strand
GTCACCACAACTGAATATGTCCAAACAGTATACTGGAATGTTGCATCATGTGTGTATAGAGCACAGAACTGTGACCATGGGTCATGGGTGAGAATGGCGCAGTAAGGGTTTAGGACACAGTGCTCGATACACTGATCCAAGGTGGCTGTGTTCCGGTAGAAGTTAGTTGGGAAGGCGCCTGTTATCTGGATACCGGTTAACTCACAGTGGGTGGTTGTCAAGGGATGGAGCAGCAGCAGGATGAGCAACATGATGGAACTTGGCAAGGTAAGGTGTGATTTAGGAGGGCGAAGCAAAAAAGGGCGTGCGACTTGCTTTCTCTCTCAACCGAATTCGTTGCTATAACAGAAGACTACGGGAGGAGTTGGGTACAACACATGGGGAGTAAGAACACAAAAGAAGGAGGTGAGAAACGAACCAAAAGTTGCTAAAAAGTAAAAATTAGAGAAAAAAAACAAAGAACCAAGAGCCGCTAAAAAAGTAAAGATTACAATCAGGCATCACGCTGATCACTGTGGATCAAATAGAGTAATAGCATCATACGGACAGGAAGATTCATGTTACGAACCTCTTTTGCTACTTGAGCCAGATGGTAAATGAGCCGTTCAAAAACAAGAAGGTTAACTTTGGGCAGCTTATTGTGGACCATCTCAAGGAGCGCCTTCGTTCTCGTACTATCGTCACATTCTGGTGTGAAAAAAAAATTATTAGAACTCTGCGGCACATTATACATGGAATGTTGTGGAGTGTTATGTGGAGTGGTGGTGTGAGAGATGTTTTAGAGTGGTGGTGTGATGTTATAACCCTCACCAAAATTTTATTTCACCGAGACACATTAAAATGAGTCTGGGTGAATAAAGAGGGTCGAGCAAGTCAAATAAAGGGTCTGAGTCTCACTGTACAATGTATAATATATACAGTGTACAATGTACATGTTTTACTTACTCGCTGTCTGCATGAACTCAGCATACAAAGCAAATGTCAGAATTGGTTCCGGTAACTCCCTAAAGAACATTTTCACCATCGCAGCTAAGACAGCTGGGCGGTGTCCGTCTATCACCAGATCAGAATTGTTTATCAGTAGCTTGTTTTTCAGGGATTTCATTTGGTTTTGATTGGCGTTAACCCGGTATAGACCCACTGTGTAGAGACCTGAGGAGGGGGGAAGGAGGGATTTAGAGCGGGTATATCTCGAGAGTAAGTAAGGAGGGTTGTAGAGACCTGAGGAGGGGAGAGGAAAGGAGGGGATAATATAGTCACGGAAACACCACTAATTCATAATTACCGCATAAGATTCCGTAATATATCACGTGTAATATTCACGTACCATTCTGTTCCAAAGTCAACAAGATCTTTTCCAAGTTTCGAGGTACATTCACATTCCCCTCGCTCGCCACCAGCTCCTGGATCTTAGTCCCAAAGAATGGTTTAGGTTGAGAACTGGGGGAGGTCACTGGGATACCACTACACTGCACCGTAGATAACTTGTAACATTTCTGCGGAGGGATTGTCAGTGTTAGTCGGTTTAGTTAGTTAGTTAAAAGGTGGAGGATTTCAATAATATAGGTACAGTCAAACCGGGCGATTCAGATGGATAAGTTTCATTTGAACTAAGAGTTCGATATACGGAACAACTAGCCTTCACCGGAAAAGTTCGGTAAATCGAGGTTTTAATACCGTGAAACATGTTCAATAAATAGCCAGAAAATAGGAGTGGGGTTGCAGCTGGGAGCTGCAGCGGTTCTCGCGTTTTCCAGAGTAGCGTTGTAACGACTCGTATGGGGATGCCGGACCTGGCTGTGGTTGTCCGGATCTTTCTAGTCAGAGCCTCATTTACATAGGGGATCTTCAGGATGAATTTGGGGTCCGTGTCCGAGGGAGCTGGCTGGGTGGGTTGGTTGGGGCCAGGGGGAAAGGTAGGGGGGAGGGGTGGGGTAGTGGTGGGTGGTTGTGTGACGTGTGTGTGGGGGGTGAGCGTGTGTCTCGCTGCTTCTCTTGTGATGGTGATGGTGACGTGTTCCTGTGGGTACCCGGATTTGATCAGGTTGTGGCGGAGTGTTTCCAGGTGGGGCCAAGCGAGCTCTTTGCTGGAGCATAGTCTGAGGATCCTTCTGGCCTCTGTCGTGACTATGTTGAGCTTGGTCTTTGTTTCGCAGTGGGAGTTGTAGGGTAAGTACATTCCCGAGTGCGTCTCCTTTTGGTACAGCTGGTGCTGTATCTTCCCTTCATCCGTTATGGTTATCAGGGTGTCGAGGAAGCTGATGCGGCGGTGGCTCGGCTCCTCCATGGTGAATCTCAGCTCCCCTTCCCATACGTTGTTGAGGAGGTCCAGGAAGCCGCGGGCATCTCCTATTGTATTCCAGAGGGAATTGGAATCATCCACGTAGGTTCCTAGGTAGAGGGGTCTCTTCCCAGGTTCCGTGTTGGTGAGGGCCCGCCTGTAGGTGAAGTCCACCAAGATTTCAGCGTAGGCTCCCGAGGAATGATAGCCTGTTCCGACACCGGTGGTTTGCAGGTAGTAGTTCCCACATGCTCGTGCGTATGAATGGGAGGTGATGAACTGCATGAAACGGGTGATGTGATGTGGGTCAAATCCCAGCAGGTCGATGTCGTCCTTGTGTTCCTGGAGATAGTCAAGGAGGACCTCCATTGCCATCCTGTGAGTTGGGAGGGATGGGTACATGGACTCGATGTCCATGGACACGATGACGTGATCTGGTCCCAGGATCGGGGCTGGGGTTGGTAGTGTGTGCCCTCCTTCGACCCAGGGGGCCAGGCAGCTGGAGATGAAGGTAGAGCTGGAGTCCACCCTGTATCTCAGGAGGGGTAGCAGCTGTGACAGGATGCTGGCCACGATTACATCAAGTTTTTCCACTGCACTCCCTGCTACTGGTTGTACCACCCTAACTTTCGTGTTGGGGAAGTCTGGTTTGTGATCTTTGGCCAGTGGGTAGATGATGGGGGCACTGGCATGCCTGGTGGAAAGGCGGGTATGGAGGTAGGCGTTCTGAATGCCTACCTCTTTCAGGCAGTCCTGCAGCAGCTGGTTTGCCTCCAGTTGGTACAGTGTAGATGGGTCCTCACTCAGCTCTATCCAACCGTTTGAGAACAGGTTCTGTACCCTCCCAACATCAGCCTGTGCAGAGAGACTGAAACAGCACCTCTCAAACGGTTGGATAGAGCTGAGTGAGGACCCATCTACACTGTACCAACTGGAGGCAAACCAGCTGCTGCAGGACTGCCTGAAAGAGGTAGGCATTCAGAACGCCTACCTCCATACCCGCCTTTCCACCAGGCATGCCAGTGCCCCCATCATCTACCCACTGGCCAAAGATCACAAACCAGACTTCCCCAACACGAAAGTTAGGGTGGTACAACCAGTAGCAGGGAGTGCAGTGGAAAAACTTGATGTAATCGTGGCCAGCATCCTGTCACAGCTGCTACCCCTCCTGAGATACAGGGTGGACTCCAGCTCTACCTTCATCTCCAGCTGCCTGGCCCCCTGGGTCGAAGGAGGGCACACACTACCAACCCCAGCCCCGATCCTGGGACCAGATCACGTCATCGTGTCCATGGACATCGAGTCCATGTACCCATCCCTCCCAACTCACAGGATGGCAATGGAGGTCCTCCTTGACTATCTCCAGGAACACAAGGACGACATCGACCTGCTGGGATTTGACCCACATCACATCACCCGTTTCATGCAGTTCATCACCTCCCATTCATACGCACGAGCATGTGGGAACTACTACCTGCAAACCACCGGTGTTGGAACAGGATATCACTCCTCGGGAGCTTACGCCGAAATCCTTGTGGACTTCACCTACAGGCGTGCTCTCACCAACACGGAGCCCGACAGGAGACCTCTCTACCTGGGGACTTACGTGGACGACTCCAACTCCCTCTGGAAAACCATAGGAGACGCCCACGGCTTCCTCAACCTTCTCAACAACGTGTGGGAAGGGGAGCTGAAATTCACCATGGAGGAACCAAGCCACCGGAGAATCAGTTTCCTAGACATCCTCATCACCATCACAGATGAGGGATACATACAGCACCAACTGTATCAGAAGGAGACACATTCCGGCCTTTACCTTTCCTTCAACTCCCACTGCGAGGCCAGAATAAAAACTAACATCATCAGGACAGAGACCCGAAGGATCCTAAACCTCTGCTCCAGCAGAGACCTCGCCTGGCCACACCTAGAGGACCTCCGGCGGAACCTGACCAACTCAGGGTACCCACAACAACACGTCACCCTCACCATCACCAGTGAAGTAGCGAAACACAGCCACACACCCACACTAACCCCTCCCCCTACCCCTCCCACTACCCATCCCAACTCCCAAGCTCCTCCGGACACAGACCCCAAGTACATCCTGAAGATCCCGTACGTCAATGAAGCCCTCACCAGAAGGATCCGGAAATCAACAGCCAAATCCGGTATTCCAATTCGGGTAGTGACAACGAGCGGGAGGACTGTGAAGAGTGAAGTGAAAGCAGCCCTGGTGCGGAAACTAGCCCCACCCCCTGCATGTAGCTGCACCCTCCACCAAGCCAAAGTTCCCTGCAACACCAGAAACGTTGTCTACAAAGCAACCTGCCAGCACTGCTCAGGAATCTACATTGGAGCCTCAACACGCCCTATCATGGTACGAGCAGGGGAACACGAGAGCAGCCAACGCCTTGGGAACCACCGGACTACACTGGGGAAACACCTCGTAACCACTCATCCAGAGGCAGTGACGGGGAAGAAGAACACTAGAGACTTTGAGAACTTTTTGAAGAACTATGATTTTAGAATTCTAGATAGAGGAAGAGATTGTATTGATACCTTTCTAAGAGAGAACTTAGCAATTCAGCGAGAGCAACCAGGCCTGAACGAATGTAAAACAAACGGGTTCATATTCTAATTGGGAATCCGATCCCTACTTTGCTTTAGTCCACTACAATCAGATTATGAACACGGCTTGTTTTGCAGCTCGGCTAGACAGCAATCCCTAATTGGTAGGTAGGATCATGTGTTATAAATTGTCGATCAATATTTCATTTATTATTGTTACTGATGAGGGCATTATTGCCGAAACGTTTAACAATTCCAATTTGAAATAACTTGTTTTGAATGTCTGATCCTACTCTGGAAAACGCGAGAACCGCTGCAGCTCCCAGCTGCAACCCCACTTCTCCTACCGCGGATGGTGCCCCCAGCCCCTTCAGGCTGGTCCAGCAGAAAATAGGAGATATACTTACAATATGAAAGGTAGTTTTGCAGCCTTGACAGAATTTACACTTATCCAGGGTATTAATCTTCTTCTTACAGTGAATACACGACATTTGTATGCTGTACACCGTATCTATCAACCTGAAGGGAGAAGTGGTTAGTAACCATGGTAACCCTCAAATGGTAACCATGGTAACCCACTCATGGTAACCCATTCGAGTACACTCATGGTAATCATGGTAACCCACTCTAGTGCACTCATGGTAACCATGGTAACAAACTCATGGTAACTATGGTAACCCACTCAAGTACACTCATGGTAACCCACTCATGGTAATCATGGTAACGTACCTATGACCGTTGTGTTCAACGAAGCCAGCCTTGTTCGCCCGTGATATAGTGAGTTGCTCTCGAACGGTGTTACTAGCCAACAAACTCCGCCGTGCGTTCTCTTTGAATGATTTCTGAACAAGGGGGATAATTAAAAATTATGAGCTCCTGAAGCTTGGCAAATCGAAACAAGAAAGAAGAGACTAAAGGAAAACCCAAGCTAAAATAGCCCTCACTTGGGTTTTGTGAAACCAGTATTTCCTGATTCGGTCGGTTCCTGCAACTCGAGTTGGTAAACGTTCCACGTGTAAAAAATGTCCATGACACACACTCATTCTTCTCAACTTGATGGAAGAGGGTGATTCTTCAGTGCCAAAAATTCATCCATTTTGTAGTTAAAATCTATGGGTCGATCTGAATCGGGTCGATATCGACGGTTCATGTTATCACCAAGGTACTTGATCAACTGGCAGTGCTGCTTGTACTTTTCTAGTTTCTTCCTGTACTTTTCCCGCGAGTATTCTGTCGCCTTCGGGTTGTGAGCTGAGAGGAGAGAGAGGTGATTATGTTTCATATCGTAGAAAACATTGCTGGCAGCGAGTATAGTATTTCTGAATAAGTTGATCTCACAAAAAGTTTAAGTTTTTACTGTTACCTTTCAAATGGTAGGCTACATATAGGAGGGCTGACTTGTGAGCGTTTACGTAAGGGTATTTTGGTTTAAAGTCTGAGCATGACGTCATAGCTTCGATTATGGCCTTCGCAACAGACTGTTCCATGTACCTGAGATGGAAAACATTGGAATTAATGAGTTGGATAAGGAAACCACGGCCTAAATTTCGTGGCGGGCCTCGATCCGCCTTAGTCATAAACAAGTGCGATAACACTAAAAACAACAACCCAAATCACTAACCCGAGCATTGGAAGAGTGTTCACATCCTGAGCAATCTTGGCAGGAGGTAGTTTGGCAGGGAGGGGTATCTCGCTGAATCTCCAGGGCTGTCTCAGGAACACTTCAAGAGCTGTTTCATCCCGCATTGAGAAGAGCTCATCAGCAAACAGAGCTACATGGTCCTTGGAGCCCGGTGTGAGGGCTTCATACCTGGAGGGAGAGATGGTATCTTGGACTGGGACATATTATATTATATTATATTATTTTACGTTCTCAGTGAGAATCTCACTACCAGAAAAACAATGATAGGGCAAAATGCCAATAAGTTCCCAGCAGTTCTAAAACCACAGCGTAAAATGCGAAAGGAAGTGTTCAACATACCTCTTGCTCCCCAGCACATATGTGATTGGACAGTATCCTCGGAAAGACAACTCTTTCGGGAACATCTGTTTAACTTCCGCTTTACTAACACAACGCGGCAAGTTCTCTGGTAGTCTGTTAGGTGCTGTCGGTGCGACGAACTTCTCCGCACTCTCAAGGAAGAGATCTAACTCAGCCTGCCCGGCCATTTTGTAGTATCTGGCCCGGTACTCGGCAGTGTATTTGAGGGTGGTCTCCTCGCTACAGTCGATTAGTTCGTAACGGGTAGCCAGACTGACAGGACAGTAGTGACTGAACTCTCCAAGTCGTGATGAACACTCACTGGGAGTTACACAGAGTCCGTATATAGAGGCCGCCTTGCCTGGAGGGTTGGAGTGAAAATTAGTGGGGGTAGGATTGATAGTGTCGAGGGTTAATTTGGGATAGTTCAGTTAAAATCTGAACGCCTCCAGAACCTGTTGTGGTTCTCAAATTTGGTCAGTGCCGCTAGAACTCACCGGTGCTTCGTCTTTGAAGGTAGGTCTGTACCATTAGAAGTTGCTTGTTGATGTAGTCGGCACATTGTTCATTCAGTAACCATTTAGACCGGTTTGCCTCTAGCGTGGACCAATTCCTGTGCTCTTTCTCATAGTGAGAGCGGACCACGTTAATATTCCGTTTGTAACTGCTCAGCTTGACATCCAAAATAGGTGCAGAATCATGCAGTGGTAGCGTCCTAGAGAAAGGGCGGTGTGAGTGGGGGTGCCTAATTAAGGGGAATGTTTATAAGAATCGTGGTTTGTTTGGATCCTTACTTATCTGGAGAATGTCGATCGGAGGTCCCTCGCCAGTGAACATCCTTGTTGGAGAGGGTCAACTCTATAATTTGAACAGGAATGATACTCAGCTCAGTAAGTAGTTTCACTTGTTCAATAGTATTTGGGAAACCATCCAAGACGTACCTGAGGGATGAAAATATGAACTTTATGCACATAATCCGACAATCCGTGTCCACATTTTCTCACGGCCCTCTGGTCAACACTGTAACCTATGGTAACGCCAGTGCGCGTCTCGCGCGCGAGTGTGCTTTCGGTTGTATCCCTTCATGGCGCGTTCCAGATGGATCTTAAACCGGTAAAACCAAATTGTCCCCCTTTTGGCCCACCATGACCCAATGGGCAAAGTCAAAAACGTCAGTAACCGTCGACAAATGTTAGAAAAAAGATCATCCTTACCCTCGTGTTTGGCATTGCTGACTCAACATGATCTTCTCCATCGCCTCGACCACTAGCGCATCAGGTAGGGTGACTCCGGCCCTCAGATGCGACTCCATTTCCTTTGTAAGGCTACTGGCGGGGAACTGGACCATAAATCGTCGAACTGCCTCACCCGCACTCAGACAAACTATACAATGATCCCTCTCCAGACGTCGGGCAACTGGAGAAATGAGGGTGAGAGAAAACATACCACAATACTCCACGGAATTTAGCAATGGAAGTTCACTTCAAAGTTTCAACAAAACCCAGGACTTACGCATAGTTTTCCCCGACTTTGGTGGTCCCACAATAGCCAGCTTAACCGGAACATTAGGCGGAGGTGAGGGGAGACGAAGATAGTTCAACGGATTATCCATGAACTTCTGTCGGTTCTCCAAAGTGCTCATAAAGTAGATATGAGCTCTGTACACCACCGGATAGGTCCTCTGCCCGACTGCCTGGTAGGGTTGGATCGCTTTCCCCTGACTCAATAGCACCGGATCCCACCGACCGAATCGGCTGCTTTGTTTGTAACCCCGTGCTAGCATGTCATTGGCAGATCTTGCCTTCACCGCTAGACACTGAGAGAACAGGCTCTCTCGGAACTCGGTGATTGATCGGAGTTGTTGGGTTAGCGAGTAGGATACTACTTTTGGTTTCCGGGAAGCATCGATTGTTATTCTGGGAATGTTCAGGTCCTCTAGGGTGTTCTGGAGGGGAATGGTGGTGGATTAGGGCACAAATCTGTAGACAAAAGCTCTCACAAAACCAACCACACCTAATATTCTCTTACCACGAGGGTTCCCACAATTGACATATCACTATCATATCTATCAGATATCTCCCCTCGGATCCTATCAACGGCCTCCTCCTCGGTCTCGTCTTCATCATCTCCCATGTCATCATCCTCGTCCTCATCTTCTTCATCTGAGGAATAGTCTTGTTTCTGGCGTGAGGAATAGATAGGGAGAGGGGAGAGAGAGAGGGAGGCGAGGAATAGTCTAGTTTCTAGCGTGAGAAGAGACTTGTTTCTAGCGTGAGAAAAGGTAGGGAGAGGGAGGAGGAGAAATAGTCTTGCTTCTAGCGTGAGAATAGGAATAGTCTTGTTTCTAGCGTGAGAAGAGGAATAAAGGAGAACCCAAGCTAAAATAGCCCTCACTTGGGTTTTGAGAAATTTCCCACGGTCATTGCTCCACCCCCTGATAAGATAGAGACTTGAAATTTTGTAGTAAGGTAGAACTCGACATGATCTACCTAACTACAAAATTTCAAGTCTCTATCTTATCAGGGGGTGGAGCAATGACCGTGGGAAATTTCTCAAAACCCAAGTGAGGGCTATTTTAGCTTGGGTTTTCCTTTGAATACATTTTGTCAAACTACTTTCTAAATCCTAATCATTTCATTATACAAATCATCCACAACTACAATAATTGTTAAATGGTCTCCATACCTCGTGTTTACAGTACATAAAGTTCTCCAGCATTGAATCAAACATTGCTTTGATCGCTTGCTTCGTTTCAAGTCGCTTAGTATCAGAACTACAGACCTTCGTTAAGCAATGCTCAAATATCGTAGTGCACTCCTGTGAGAGGGAGAGAGGGAGAGAGAGAGAGAGAGAGAGAGAGAGAGAGAGAGGAGAGAGAGAGAGAGAGAGAGAGAGAGAGATATCAGATGATATTAGATAAGGATATGTCAAGTCGACATAGATCGATCAAAGGTGTCAAAAAGTTGCAATAAAAATAGTTTTCTCCTAAAAAGGGTATATTGTCAGCATTTTGAAACTCATTCGAACCACATGTGACGTCACAAATGCGACACGGAGCTAGGACCATTGGCACGCCCAAACTCATAGTCATGGGGACCTTAATGGTAACGTATGGAGCTTGCAAGGAGAATGTATGAAGCTCTGTTCGGGTCAGTTCCCGATTATAAGTTACCGTATTACCGAACCATATAACCTCGGAATCTGACTAGATAACATAACCTCGAGTTATTTTTCAGAACTATATGGTAACCATGGTAACCATGGTGTTTAGCATACCTCATGGTATAGGTTGAAACTGTTGTTGTTTGGGTTGGAAGACAGGGCGGCCATGGTTCTTGTTAGATGCATTGTGAACCCTCCAAGGGCGCTGGTAAAGGTCCGACTCAGGATCTTGTCGTGTGCCAACTTCTCTCCCTGAGCCCTCATCTCCTCTTTCTGGGAGGGGGAGTTGTTAGGGTGGGGGAGGATAGGAGGGGGAGTTGTTAGTGTGTGGCGATA
>AVPN01003222.1:0-10257 GCA_000695325.1 Pleurobrachia bachei | reverse complement strand
TTTTGAAGTCACTGGGCAAACATTACCAACCACTGTTGAGTCGATCTGTTCACCAGTCAGACCTGCAGTGGGGATTTAAAAATTGAAAATAAGTCAAACCTCGATTTACCGGAACGCCGATTTACCTGAAGGTCGAAGGATAATGCTTAAAACTAGACTGTTAGTGCAAGACATGGCAGTAGATACTAAAAACATCGGGGGAACACATACACTGTAGTAGTATTTCAAAAACCACCTACCAGCTTGTGTTAGTGCAGATTTGAATGCAACCTCAGTGAGGTCTGTGATTGTTTTCTTCTTAAATGCCCCACCAAACTTTCCGAATGGTGTCCTCTTGGCAGCTACTATAAACACACCAGACATGATTGTAGGGAGCTATATATCAGGGGGTGGGTTAATATTGGGACATGATAGCAGGGCGCGGGCGCTATATCAAATAGTAGGGGTGGGAGGATAAGGTTTTAATCCATTTTTATAGTGGAGCTGAAGAGTTATCAGTTAGCGGGAAAACGGGAAAAGAAGGGGGGTATATGAAAACATGTTGAGGGGGTCCGAGGTACACAGTAAATGAAAACTTTTGTTTCTCTAGATGTAAGATATCAAAGAAGAAAAATAAATTAAAAAGGGATGTGAATGCTAGCTTAATTCCAGTGCTTTTATCTCTGCTAATAACACTCCCTCTGTCTTTATCTTCTCCAGTTGGTTCTTCTCCAGTTCTTTACCCTCCTTCTGCTGTTCCTTCAATTTGGTGACCTAGATAAGAAGTAGGGGAGGTTTTAACGGTTTGGAGACAGACCTGAGAAATTCAACTGTGTAAAGGGTCAACAGACCAGGGTGACGAGGGCATCAAATGGGCCATCAAATGGGTGGCATAAATTCACAATGTATTACCTGGAAGAGTTTCTTCTTCAGATTCCTAATCTTCTTCTCCTTCTCATCGACTCCAGACTGGGTGACTGGGGCTGCCTGTGTAGTTACTCCCCTCTCCCATTTCCCCTCGTTATCATCTTGTTTGTTCTCTCTCTTCTTCTGGTTTCTTAGTGCGTTCTTGGACGGCTGGTTCATCTGTGTTAGGGAGTAGGGTAGGACTTTTGGTTTGGGGTTAGAGTTGGCCAGTAGGGTTAGGGTTTCAACAAATTACATGTACCAGAACCGCGCCCTAACAATAGCGACGTATATCTCAAGTTCCTAATGAAACCCTAACATATATTTACAACATTTACCTGAGCGTCATGACCAGGCTTGTAAACCCCTGATTTGTTGACATTAGGAAGGGGTCCACCATGATCAATAAGCGATCTCTGGGCTGCCGGGGCTCGGTCCCGGGATCCTGGAGGTCGGTAAGCCTGGGGTTTTGAGGCAGCGATCTCCTGTGTCGTCAGGGGTCGAGGGATGGTTGGGGCGGGTAGGATATTGAGAGGTTGGACCCATTTTAACTGCCAGAGTTGAGTTTCAGGTGTTGCAACTTTTTGGTGAAGGAGGATCTTTCCACTGACGTTCCACACTTTGAATTCGTTGTCTTGACGCAGACGGGGAGAGAGTGTTCCTAGGGGAGGGGTGGGGGTTGTGAATTGTGAGATTTTAAAGTTGTGTGCTGCTGGATGACGGATGTGTCACTCTTTGTATCTAGATTGCACAACAGACTTAGATCAGATTTATGGAGTGAGAAAGTGTTCTGGTGGAGCTAAAAGACACCAAGACACAGAACGGGTGTGAGCCACACAAATAGAGAGCTAGAGCTAGAGACATTTAAAAAAAAGGATTAATAAGACACCAAACACACCCACCTGCTAGGAAGATATCCCCAGAGGGGGACCACTCAAAGAAAGTAGTATCAGCAGCGGTAAAGTCAGATAACAGCTTCTTGTTCTCCATGCTAAAGAACTTCATCTTACCCCTGAGGTTACCAAACCCACATAGACCGACCTGGGGGTGGGGGACTGGGTCAGAATTTCATCTTGCCACGGAGGTTACCAAACCCATATATACCGACTTAAGGGGGGGAGGTTTGTGATCCCTTGGTATGAGGAATACAAGAA
Organism: Pleurobrachia bachei; assembly: GCA_000695325.1. Taxonomy (NCBI): domain Eukaryota; kingdom Metazoa; phylum Ctenophora; class Tentaculata; order Cydippida; family Pleurobrachiidae; genus Pleurobrachia; species Pleurobrachia bachei. The sequence continues at coordinate 8,218 of AVPN01003222.1, read as the reverse complement.
CAGGCAAATGAAGCAGAAGCCAGGAGCTGATAGTATAATATGATCACTTACCATATTTCCCTGAGGGTTGAATAGGATCTCATTGTAGTGGCCATCCCCGAATTGGTGAGTGGGATCACACTTCGTGTTGAATAGAGTTGCTCTGCAGGGAAGAAAGATGTGGTTTTAGTTGAATAATGGGAGAAAGGGGATAAAGATACTCGTAATATAACTGTGACCAGTGACCTGTACATTGATTTGATCAGTTGCTTAGGGCATGAACCCTCAACTATCATCCCTGCTAATTTAAAATATGGTACACACATGGTAACACATGAAGGGGGTGACTGCATCACGTGCATAACTAACCTGCATGGCATGAACCCGTAGAGCACAATAAACTCATCCTTGCTAGGATTCCACTCAACTGAATAAACCGGACCGTTCTTATTTAGCACAATCTGATTACTTTCCCCTCCGGTTGTAATGAAGTAGAGCAACGTCTGACCATAATAACTGGAGAGGAGGGGGGAGTTGAGAATTATATTCTAGAACCTCGATTTACCGGACCCTCGATTTACCGAACAAACAATTCAGTTATAGTCCGGTAAATCGAGGTTTGACTGTGTGTATTGTACATATTAAGGTGAAATTAATGTAAAATGTGCTGTACAAATTAAGGTGAAATGTACAACAGCACAGAGCTAGGAAAGAACCGCAAGATAAATACAGGTGAAAAATAAAGAGCAGAAAATGAAAGGAGAGAGGAGGGGGTATATTGTTTCAGCATGATATGAAATTCAGGGAACTTGAACTACCACTTCGCAAATCACTTTTGCAAAGCCATGGGTAGGTGGGGAGTAGCTTTACATCCAAGTCACGAGAATCGGAAAGAAAAAAGGAAGGAAATGGACAACCAGGAACCGACCGAATCAGGACATACTGGTCCCTGATTGGCTGATAACCAGTCACGTGACCTAAATAAGGAGTTCTGATTGGTTGTTTACCTTGTTCCACTCTTGTCGACGTCACTGGCTGCCTGAATAATTCCATACTTTCCGGACTTGTTGAAGTTCATCATGACAGTGTCACACTTTGCAAAACTACGATGAGCAATAGCAGCTGAAAAAGAGAAGATATTTTGATAACTTATATCATTAATTTACAATTCCGTTGAGTCGCCTGACACTGTGTTCGTACCCCCGAAGAAAGTATAAACAATTCAACAATTCCCGGGTCCATTTTAAATTCCATATTATTCTCACCTTGTCTCTCGAATGCACCGTATTGGTACAACTGAACGTAAGCGTGAGCTCCCTTGAGAGATGGGACATAGAGTCCCACGTGGTAGTTCCCAGTTCCTGGGGCCATGTAACCTCCCCCTATCTTGTCTCTCTGTAGCCTGTGTGGGGGTATGGTTAGAGGTGATCAGCCATCAGGGATGGGGTTAAAGGTGGGGGTAAAGGGGGTGCCATGTACCCTCCCCCTATCTTGTCTCTCTGTAGCCTGTAGTGAGAGAGAGGGTTAGAGGTGAGGGATCAGGGATGGGGTTAAAGGTGGGGGTAAAGGGGGGGGCAAGTAACCTCCCCCTATCTTGTCTCTCTGTAGCCTGGTTTTTGGTTTATGAGGGTTGATGATTGCAAAATATGATGATGATCTAACCATATTACAAGATCATTATCCCTCATTGGGGATCGATACTTGTTACTAACAACAAGAGAGGGGGAGAGGACATTTTTCATAAAAAACAAGGGCTATAGATTAAGATTTCCACACATACATACCTTTTAGCGACTGCTTTAAAGTCGTTATTCTCAAAGAATTGAAGCTCAGCATTGCAAGCCCTCATACAAACACCCTCATCTTCTGACCATTCTGGTTCCCATTGACTCTGTCCCCGCTTCACAAATGAATACACCGGGGCTTCCTGCAGGGAGGGGGGTTGGGGGTTTTAGGGGTTGGGGAGTAGGGGAGTAGTGTAGGGTGGGGAGTAGGGTGTTGGGGGAGTAGGGCTGTAGTGTGGGGTGGGGAGTAGGGTTTAAGAGTAGGGGAGAGGGAAGGGTATGAGTGGGAGGAGTAGGGTTGTAGCGGTGGGGTGGGGACCATTCAGGTTCCCACTGGCTCTGTCCGCGCTTTACAAATGAATAAACCGGTGCTTCCTGCGAGATGGGGGGTTTAAGGATGGGGTAGTAGTCTGGGAATGCATGAATCTATAATAGTGAGATGAGTAGTATAGAAATTACACAGAATACCCCCTGCGAGCGAGTAGTGAGTAGTGATAGATATGTGGAATAAAACATTGAGAAGCAACAATCAAGATTCATTTTCCTAAATGCTAAAACAGGAGCTAGAATCCCAAACAACACGCCACAAAGTGTGATGACGTCATATACTTGCCGGCTGGGCTATGTTCCATATTTCCACATTGGGTGTGTTCTCGGGAGTATTCTCATCTATAACATATTGTCTCCAAGTAACTAGGTGGGTGTTGAGGGGGGAGAATACCATTAGCATGGTCCGGGGCCGGTCCAGAGTGGCAACAACCGTATCAGCCTGTGGGGGAATCATTGTCACTAACATTGTCAACCATCGTCACGAGTGATCCCGACCCGTGGGACAGGGACTTTTCAAATTGCTCAAACACCGCGGTCGGTCACCGGTTGTTTCCAAGCTGGCTACACAGAGTCCAACCCAGCGGAGAGAGTCGTGCAAGTGCCAAATGCGCGCCAACACCACTACATGGCGATATGTCGCGCGCTACGCAACACACTGGTTAAGAGAGGTGCGACATAGTGCTTGAAATGTGGCAAAAAGCCCCTCATTTTGAATGTTAATACTCAATATATTTCACTGCCTAAATCCACTACATTATCTTACTCGGATGTTGTACACGATAGTTTTCTCTCCGTTACACACAGCCATTAGTTCACCGTTCTTGGACATACACACCTGAGGGGAGAGAGAGTAGTGATTCTACTGCTGGGGAGAATGTTGAAATGTTTGGTAAATTCATATCAGTAGCATGGACCATGGTAGTGAATAATCACGCATGTAGGGGAAGGGGGCAGGGTACACCATGGCCCCAGTACTTTTCAGCAAATGGCCCCAGTACTTTTCACGATTAGACAAAAAACTATGACTTTTTGGCCTAAAAAAACTTTTTTCTCGGGCTCCGCTGTCGCTTCGCCCGATCTATTCAACTTTTCATTAGAACTCGTGACCAAAAAAATTTGGCCCCACCACTTTCAAAACTTCCCCTACATGCTAGTGAATAATCATAATAAAAATCAGTCAAGAGTGTAAAATGGAGTGTTGTTTCACACTGACGAATCCAAGGGTGAGTCTCTAAATAGCTGATAGCACGACACTTACCGAGCTACACAGGCGGCGCGTGGAAATCATACATTGTGTAAATCCTTACTTACCGTTGAACATCGTTTGGTGGTGTCAAAAACAGCAGGTACAAATGTTTTGGTATCATAATTGTACTTCTTTAACCCCTCCGTACCCCGCACCAAGAATTCTAGAGGTGCTGCCATCTCTAGCGCCCTATAGAATAACGGAGGGAGAGTTATTGCAGGGAGTAACACTAGGGATTATTACTGGGAGAGTCTTCAAAGTTACACATGGGAAAAACCGAGAAGCATAACTGGATAACATTGACTTTTAGGGGGGGGGGTGACTAATCATATATCGAAACAATTACACCGCTATTTTAATTCTAAAACACAAAGAAAATAAACAGCGAACAGAATAGTATTTTACACATAAACTCTCAACGGTATTTTCAAAATTATAAATCAATAATGATTGAATCGGGGGGTTTGAGAAACGGATGACCGGGAAATGATGGCGGATTAGACCTGTTGGCATCACTCAAAATAGTACACGATGAATGAAAGGCATGATTTTGTAAACACTGAAATATGTGGGGGGGTAAACGTGGAGCTCTCCGATAGATCGGGGGGGGGGGGCAATAGAACATCTTACAGCGTCCAATCAGTTTAACAGTTCAGTCATAAGGGATGGTGAGTATAGTACTGATATACACTTATAATACACAGGAACAGAGAACAGAACCCTCTTTCAAAAAGCTCAAAGGGTTAGAACAGCAAAGTTTCCAATATTTGTCACGTAATCCTTCCGATCCCTCATAGCTACCCTTACTCCTTCGGCATCGAGTAAATAACCAATCAGAACTCGTTATTTAGGTCACGTGACTGGTTATCAGCCAATCAGGGACCAGTATTGTTATCACGTAATCCTTCCTCCATAACTACCCATGGGTGGCCTATACTCCCTCGGCAACACCTTCAACTGTATCCCATTAAACGCATACTTGCTACACCCCGTATTCTTCTTACAGTTCAGAGGTCTAACTCCGTGACTCCGTAGAGCAGCCAGAGCTGCAACAGGATCCTGTAACACATGTTCTCTCTCCAATGCTCGTGTCAGCTCATATGTAACTGCCATGGCGGTCCTGTCTTTAGCGCTCTTACAAGACGTCACACGACCACCCCCAACTAGTCTCACCAGCTCATCCAGATGTGTAAACAACTTTACATCACGTGGTACTTGTTCCCGAACGTGGTGGGATACAGTTTCCAGTAGTTGTCTGGCCCGTGGGGAGGAGGATGTCCAGGGAGTGACGTACCTCTGTAATCTTGTCAGAGAATTGGTGTTGATTGTGTCTTGTATAGCTGTACTTCCCATTGTCTCAGCTAACAACTGTTGTTCATTGACTCCCTTTGTGAACAACACAGGGTGGATCGAGATGGGACCGGTACAGTTAGGAGGTAACATTCCCCATATCATGTCCCCCACACCAAGTGTTATGGTCAGCCTGATATTGGTGCCTGACAGTGCCACATGCCCAACATGTGATCTACACAGGACTATCCTACAGTGGGAGAGGTTCAGTATAGAGACCCAATGGTCTTCTATCATACACTGCTCCTGACTATGGGTACTGAGGAGAGATTGAAAATATATCAGGTATCCTTCACTCGCTACTGTCATAAAGAATCCTCGATCTCCCCTGGTGTAGGCGTCTGCGACACTCATATTAAAGGCTGCAATCAGTGCTGTGAGAGCCTGTGAAAAACAGGATAGCATCCTCATTTCCATGTCAGGATTACCAGCAAAGTAGGAGTTAACTATCTTGTTCTCTTCAAGTAGCAAACTAAACATGATTCCCTGGCGTGCTTGTGTTACTAACGGCTCTAAAGTTGCCAACATTTTCATCATCTCCATCTCGACATTATTACCCCTCTCAATAGCTGTTATGAACTGAGTGATCGCCAGTGTGATTTCAGTTTCCATAGCCTGTACTGAATCACCGTCCGATATGGAACCTCTCCGACCTTCTCTCTCCACATACCTCTCCCCGTCCCAGACATAGTTTTGTTCGGGGAAGGACCAGTTTCGTTCCCTAAGACGGGAAAATTGGAAAATACTTTCTGCTTGGTCGAAGAGTTTCACTGACATTAGGACATCTGGTAACCGACAGAAATCCATCAGATCTGAGATCTTGCTAGTTAGAGCAACAGCATGCTCATAAATATCTATCTGCTCTAACAATCTCACTTCTACCACCCTCTCTTTACACCTCTCTATCTCCCCCCAAATATGGTACAGCTGGTTGGTCAGCCCCACAAGTTTATCATACTTCGCAGAATAATACACCTCAAGTTGTGCTGCATTTAGACCTGCCCTGAGAGAGGTTCTGTACCCCAAACCATGAGCTGCAAATGCCCCAACAGTGGTGGTAAAATACATCCTCTCTTTCTCCCCGTTCTCCTCGCTGACACCTACTGCGTAGATAGCTAGGTTTACAGGACAAAACTGCCACTCTGACTCCTTTTTCTGGACACTCTTCCGGTAGGATGGGCCATCGTATGAAGACAGAAAGTCCCTGACTTGGACGAGTGATGTTATTTTCCTGTTGTAATGTCCTATCATATCATTTAGCATCCCATCATATATCGGATCCAAGTTAGTGAACTCTTCAAACGATTCCAGGACCTGTTCTTTTCGTTCCAACAGGAACAAGACATACTTCAAAGGTACATCAAAAGTAGCGGAGTGGTCCCATAACTGCTCCGACACGTATATTCTCTGTTGTTTGGTCCGAAAAGTGAATCCTCGGTGTGAATCCAACTTGAGATGCGGTGATTTCTCAGCAATGTTGAGTAGAGCCCGGTGGGAGGTGTTTGAATCAAGTACAGATGAGAGGGAGATTGTTCCAACATTAGCATTTCCCTGATTATCACCCATTATGACGTGTAACACTCCCTCAACACCCTTCTCTATCTCCTCTATACTTACCACCGTGCACCCTACCATGTTGCCTGTATTCATATTGTTGATACAGAACTTCAGGGGTGAGGAGGGTGTGAGAGTGTCAGTTAGCTCTATGTGGAACGTTTTACAGTAGTGGGGAGTGTGGGAGTGGTCGACAGCTTCGGTCTGGTACATGAGGACCCAGCGAGAGGAGGTGTCCCGAGCGTAGACGGAGGCAAAGGTGTTTTGTGTTGGACAGTTCAGGGAGAGTTCACAGGAGACGACTATCTGGGGAGAGGATGGTGTTAGTGGAGAGAAAGGAGGTGATAGTGAAAATGGTTTCTTATAGAATACAACAGAGGGAGGTGTTCTTTCCTGAACAAATGAAAAAGCAAACATTAACCACAGCAAAAATACAGCAACAGTCTGACTTCTGAGAGATAAAGAGATAATACACACCGTGCTTCACATCACACTACATACATCAGACATCCAACACAGATAATGCTGCTAAAAGAGGCGACGCACACAAAATATGCTGCTAAAATAAGGGGCGACAGACAATGTGCTGCTATGCTTACTGTACAGAACGTCTTAGTGGACTGTAGTTGCTGGAAATGGGGGAGATAAGAGATGGTGTAAAACTAAACACAGGATCTAAAACCCGATACAATGTACACATTGCTTCATGAGTAGTGTACATTTGCTACACGCGGGAGAGGATCTTCCAATTAAGACGTCGTGTTGAAAGCAGTTAACCTTACCTCCCGAGAGTTTATATCAGGAATCAGAAGCGCATCCCCACCCCAACACTTGCTGATCCTGTTCTGCTGAGCGAGCAAGGTGTTGTATTGGGTCTGTAGGTCCTGCCATTGGTCATATAGTGTCATGTAGCCACATCGTGATATGTGATCTACCCATTGAGTGGCTGTCTCCCTAGAACTGCAGTACATGTGGTACTCTGAGGTGAGGTGGGGTGTGTTATTGAACTGCTGTACATGTGGTACTCTGAGGTGGGGTGGATGTGTTATTGAGATTTGAGAAATGAAATCGAGAGCTGAGCATCTCCAAAGAGAATAACTCTTTTTCTTCACCAACGATAATCGGTCCTGGATCTGCACAGTGTGTTTACCTGATGTTGAAAACGTGATCTTAACCCCATACCCATGACTTGAATTCTGGCACACGCTCGCTTGATGACCTTCCAATACTATCATGGACTCAAGTGAACCTGTTAGAAAAAAATTATTGGAAGATATCAAAAGAAGACATTAAGTCAGCGTTCTGAAATGGAATAGGTATTAGGTATTGAGAACAATGTACATGATAATGTACAAACATTTTACAATGTACATTCTCATACCGTGTTCATGTTTGGAAGTAAGCAGCAGGTTTTTCACCAGTAGACACCACCGATGAACATATTGCTCGTGGTCTGAGCTCCTCTTCTCAGCTGCAAAATCATACAGGTGCAGGTAGAACCGTCCAGAGATGGTCCCCTTACCCTTGAGTAACTGACCGACTTCTCGTGTGTTGATCTTCATCGGGCATTACTAATTATTGGTAATTTATTAACATATTACTATTGTCATTAAATCTATACGACTTACACAAGTCACAACCGGGGCTTGCTGCTGCTTCCAGGGGTCCCGCCAAGCGGCCTTCGCCCCTACACCCCCGCAGGGGCTGCGGCATTTTTGGGTGGTTTCACCAGAACACCCCCTGATCGAATCTAATACTCTTGGTCCCAGACAAGTTAAGGAAATGGCTTGGACGAAGGCCCAGCGCCTTCCCCGGACCCCGAAACTAGTTGGCATACGCTGCAGGCCCTTCAAGATGCGGGGTCGCGCGCATGAGGGGATTGCAGCGCATTCCAACGAAACCAGAATATTTGCGTTTTGACGAGCGAAATTGGCATACGCTGCAGGCCCTTCAAGATGAAGGGCCTGGAAGGAAT
>AVPN01003219.1:0-10321 GCA_000695325.1 Pleurobrachia bachei | reverse complement strand
CTGGACTGAAAAATCATACTTTTTGGAATGAATATGATAATGTTCATTCCGATCAAACAAATGAACTTTGAGCTTAAAGTCTGAAGTTTTGTGGAATTGATTTATTTGTCCCATAGAGTAACTGTATAAAATTTTGGAGTTACGATATATCTGGAACTATGCTAGTCTAACATCTGAAAATCATGTAAAAATAGGTGATTTTTTCCCTGCCTGGGTCAATGCCCGAAGGCATTGACCCAGGATGATGTTTTAGCACACACGTGCTAAAAGATCATTCAGGGTTTTATTTCAGGGCTCTTCTTGAAGGGTCCCCTGGTGACATAGATTAAAATCCACGCTCCATCTGTATTGGGGGCATTACACGATTCGGTGGGGATCACATGACCTGACCAACAGTCAGTGCAGTGGTAGCCCGTATGGACTTTTCTTGGTTGCATTTAAAAAAACAAGAGCCAAAGACAATTACTTCAGTTCTGGACTGAAAAATCATACTTTTTGGAATGAATATGATAATGTTCATTCCGATCAAACAAATGAACTTTGAGCTTAAAGTCTGAAGTTTTATGGAATTGATTTATTTGTCCCATAGAGTAACTGTATAAAATTTTGGAGTTACGATATATCTGGAACTATGCTAGTCTAACATCTGAAAATCATGTAAAAATAGGTGATTTTTTCCCTGCCTGGGTCAATGCCCGAAGGCATTGACCCAGGATGATGTTTTAGCACACACGTGCTAAAAGATCATTCAGGGTTTTATTTCAGGGCTCTTCTTGAAGGGTCCCCTGGTGACATAGATTAAAATCCACGCTCCATCTGTATTGGGGGCATTACACGATTCGGTGGGGATCACATGACCTGACCAACAGTCAGTGCAGTGGTAGCCCGTATGGACTTTTCTTGGTTGCATTTAAAAAAACAAGAGCCAAAGACAATTACTTCAGTTCTGGACTGAAAAATCATACTTTTTGGAATGAATATGATAATGTTCATTCCGATCAAACAAATGAACTTTGAGCTTAAAGTCTGAAGTTTTATGGAATTGATTTATTTGTCCCATAGAGTAACTGTATAAAATTTTGGAGTTACGATATATCTGGAACTATGCTAGTCTAACATCTGAAAATCATGTAAAAATAGGTGATTTTTTCCCTGCCTGGGTCAATGCCCGAAGGCATTGACCCAGGATGATGTTTTAGCACACACGTGCTAAAAGATCATTCAGGGTTTTATTTCAGGGCTCTTCTTGAAGGGTCCCCTGGTGACATAGATTAAAATCCACGCTCCATCTGTATTGGGGGCATTACACGATTCGGTGGGGATCACATGACCTGACCAACAGTCAGTGCAGTGGTAGCCCGTATGGACTTTTCTTGGTTGCATTTAAAAAAACAAGAGCCAAAGACAATTACTTCAGTTCTGGACTGAAAAATCATACTTTTTGGAATGAATATGATAATGTTCATTCCGATCAAACAAATGAACTTTGAGCTTAAAGTCTGAAGTTTTATGGAATTGATTTATTTGTCCCATAGAGTAACTGTATAAAATTTTGGAGTTACGATATATCTGGAACTATGCTAGTCTAACATCTGAAAATCATGTAAAAATAGGTGATTTTTTCCCTGCCTGGGTCAATGCCCGAAGGCATTGACCCAGGATGATGTTTTAGCACACACGTGCTAAAAGATCATTCAGGGTTTTATTTCAGGGCTCTTCTTGAAGGGTCCCCTGGTGACATAGATTAAAATCCACGCTCCATCTGTATTGGGGGCATTACACGATTCGGTGGGGATCACATGACCTGACCAACAGTCAGTGCAGTGGTAGCCCGTATGGACTTTTCTTGGTTGCATTTAAAAAAACAAGAGCCAAAGACAATTACTTCAGTTCTGGACTGAAAAATCATACTTTTTGGAATGAATATGATAATGTTCATTCCGATCAAACAAATGAACTTTGAGCTTAAAGTCTGAAGTTTTATGGAATTGATTTATTTGTCCCATAGAGTAACTGTATAAAATTTTGGAGTTACGATATATCTGGAACTATGCTAGTCTAACATCTGAAAATCATGTAAAAATAGGTGATTTTTTCCCTGCCTGGGTCAATGCCCGAAGGCATTGACCCAGGATGATGTTTTAGCACACACGTGCTAAAAGATCATTCAGGGTTTTATTCTCTCTCTCTCTCTCTCTCTCTCTCTCTCTCTCGCTCTCTCTCTCTCTCTCTCTCTCTCTCTCTCTCTTTATGCGATTAACGGGATGACGGAAATGGGGCATTATAAACGTGAGCTGCGTAGTAGTATTAGCAAAGCACCTGTATGGAGAATAGAGATAGAACGAGAATTGAGAGAGAACAACACGGGCAGAACTTGAGAAAGAAAGAGAGAACAACACGGGCAGAGAGAAAGGGAGAAATGGAGGGTGGAAAGAGAAAGAAAGAAAGAAATGGAGAGGAGAGGAAATGAGCGAATTGGTGCGTGAATGCGTGAGAGTGCATGCAGTATTATCCCAATTCAAGCTCCTACACGTATAATATCTCAGCTCGAGATAGAGAAGCTATAGATGAGAAACAATAAACAATATGATATGATGATATTGTTGATAAAGGAGCAATCTCATTGATTGGTGTAATGAAGATCCCTAGTGCACAGGTAAACGATGTGTATCACTTGTAAAAGTTATTGGTCGACAAATTAACGAGCAACAGAGTTCTTACAAGATATTCACAGCGAAATATATTGCAACAAGCTTTAGCAATAAAATCGCAATAAACTAAGATATTATCTCTCTGTGACAATAAAGAAGGGCTTGATCTCGAGAAGTAGCTACTGAACAGTAGAGATTAGAAACTGTTTCTCTACACTCACTATGACTATAGCACACACAATAAATAGACGTAAGAATTTAATTAAATAGTTGGGCATTACAAACTTTTCAACTAACCACATTCTATCCTAGGTTTGTTCCATCTAGTTCTCTCCCTAATCCCTCCATCTCTCTTGAAAATATTCAACATGCTCGGATTTGAGGGAAACAGATATATCGGGCTCTCTTCTCTCCGGACAGTTTGCAAGCTGAACGCTGACTACCGATCTCTTCTATCTAGGTTAGCTACTGACTTAGTTTTATATTCTTGTGGTCTTGCTTTTGAAAGTAGACGACAGCCAGTGATTACTAGAATACTAGACTATTCATTCTTAGAAATTCAGCCAATAATAGGTCTGATGTATGATAAAATTTAGCCTAACCTAACCCTAATGATCTAAGCTAACTTCACACATTGTTTCTATTCAGTGTGGTACTACTTTCATACAACCTGGTACTGAGACCCGCATTCTCCAGAGAACAACACTACATCGACTCAGGTATATTTGATTTGATTTAGGTAGTTGTATCGCGCTCTGTGAGGGTTCGTTTTGTTATGTTCTAACCCTCCTTTACATTTGTAAAACAGAATCTAGCTAGGCGAGGTTCGGTAACTTAGAGATCAAGTATTTAGCTCTGATATGGGGGTAACTTATTATATTGAATCTGATCCATCAGCTACTTGATCAATATGCATCAGTTTATCAACTAGATGAGCTAGGGGGGAGGAGATTCCCAACTCTCCCTGTGAATTTATGCATCCTTATATCAGATATGATACTGAGGAAGGGCTCCAGGAGTCAACAGATTTGCTGGTAAAATACGCAGGGTACGCTGGTCTGAAGATTAATGCGAAGAAGACCAAAGTTGTGGCTTTTTCAAAGGGTCTTAGCCAGCGCCCATTTTCAGAGGCGGATACGGTCAGCATCTCTGTGGAGGGTAATCCGGTTGAGCAGGTTTCCAGTTTTACCTATCTCGGATCGGCGTTGTCCTCTGACGGCACCATCGACAAGGAGCTTGGTATCAGGATAGGGAAGGCTTACAGTGCATTCAGTATGCTTTGTAGGATCTGGTACAACCGTAATATCAGGCCCTGTCCCAAGATCAGGATATACAGAGCTGCTGTTCTGACAGTTCTTCTCTATGGATGTGAGGCTTGGACAACCACGCAGGTTCAGGATCGTCGTGTGGAGGCATTCCACCAGCGGTGCCTGCGGAAAATCCTTAGAATACAGTGGTATAAGCATGTGTCTAACAGGGAGGTACTGGAGAGAGCGGGGATAGAACCTATCTCAAAATTCATTGGCAATGGGAGACTCCGCTGGTTTGGACACCTGATCAGAATGCCTGAGGATAGGGTGCCCAATAAACTCTATCACTGGGTGCCTAGTCATGGGAAACGTTCCAGAGGAAGACCGCGTAAAACCTGGTCCTCCTGTGTGCTGAATGATTATCGAGACGCTACGGGTCAATCCCAGTCTCTCCGTGCAATTACTAACACTGCAGAGAACAGAAATGAGTGGAGGCAGCTCACGTCATTACGAGCGAGGATACTTGGAACCGGCCACTCGAATGATTGAGGAGACCGAACCAAGTATCAAGTAAGTAAGATCGTTTTTGATTGTTTTAAATGTTTAACGTCCATCAAACTGTCAACGAAGTGTTTGGTGAAGAATCCCCGCCGAATCGTGAAATGCTAATCAGGCGTAGTGGGGAATATTCACGTATTACAGTCGCTAATGCGGGATGTTTATCGAAAAAGCGACAAGTGATTCGAGAGCACTTTGGTAAAGAGGTGACTTGTTAATGAGCTTCGGATTTCATGGCCAATCATCATCGTCATCCCTCATTAGCGGTTGTGATACGTGATTCTCCACAACTAATCCTGATTAGCAATTCACTTACACGATTCGGTGGGGATCACATGACCTGACCAACAGTCAGTGCAGTGGTAGCCCGTATGGACTTTTCTTGGTCGCATTTAAAAAAACAAGAGCCAAAGACAATTACTTCAGTTCTGGACTGAAAAATCATACTTTTTGGAATGAATATGATAATGTTCATTCCGATCAAACAAATGAACTTTGAGCTTAAAGTCTGAAGTTTTGTGGAATTGATTTATTTGTCCCATAGAGTAACTGTATAAAATTTTGGAGTTACGATATATCTGGAACTATGCTAGTCTAACATCTGAAAATCATGTAAAAATAGGTGATTTTTTCCCTGCCTGGGTCAATGCCCGAAGGCATTGACCCAGGATGATGTTTTAGCACACACGTGCTAAAAGATCATTCAGGGTTTTATTTCAGGGCTCTTCTTGAAGGGTCCCCTGGTGACATAGATTAAAATCCACGCTCCATCTGTATTGGGGGCATTACACGATTCGGTGGGGATCACATGACCTGACCAACAGTCAGTGCAGTGGTAGCCCGTATGGACTTTTCTTGGTCGCATTTAAAAAAACAAGAGCCAAAGACAATTACTTCAGTTCTGGACTGAAAAATCATACTTTTTGGAATGAATATGATAATGTTCATTCCGATCAAACAAATGAACTTTGAGCTTAAAGTCTGAAGTTTTATGGAATTGATTTATTTGTCCCATAGAGTAACTGTATAAAATTTTGGAGTTACGATATATCTGGAACTATGCTAGTCTAACATCTGAAAATCATGTAAAAATAGGTGATTTTTTCCCTGCCTGGGTCAATGCCCGAAGGCATTGACCCAGGATGATGTTTTAGCACACACGTGCTAAAAGATCATTCAGGGTTTTATTTCAGGGCTCTTCTTGAAGGGTCCCCTGGTGACATAGATTAAAATCCACGCTCCATCTGTATTGGGGGCATTACACGATTCGGTGGGGATCACATGACCTGACCAACAGTCAGTGCAGTGGTAGCCCGTATGGACTTTTCTTGGTCGCATTTAAAAAAACAAGAGCCAAAGACAATTACTTCAGTTCTGGACTGAAAAATCATACTTTTTGGAATGAATATGATAATGTTCATTCCGATCAAACAAATGAACTTTGAGCTTAAAGTCTGAAGTTTTATGGAATTGATTTATTTGTCCCATAGAGTAACTGTATAAAATTTTGGAGTTACGATATATCTGGAACTATGCTAGTCTAACATCTGAAAATCATGTAAAAATAGGTGATTTTTTCCCTGCCTGGGTCAATGCCCGAAGGCATTGACCCAGGATGATGTTTTAGCACACACGTGCTAAAAGATCATTCAGGGTTTTATTTCAGGGCTCTTCTTGAAGGGTCCCCTGGTGACATAGATTAAAATCCACGCTCCATCTGTATTGGGGGCATTACACGATTCGGTGGGGATCACATGACCTGACCAACAGTCAGTGCAGTGGTAGCCCGTATGGACTTTTCTTGGTCGCATTTAAAAAAACAAGAGCCAAAGACAATTACTTCAGTTCTGGACTGAAAAATCATACTTTTTGGAATGAATATGATAATGTTCATTCCGATCAAACAAATGAACTTTGAGCTTAAAGTCTGAAGTTTTATGGAATTGATTTATTTGTCCCATAGAGTAACTGTATAAAATTTTGGAGTTACGATATATCTGGAACTATGCTAGTCTAACATCTGAAAATCATGTAAAAATAGGTGATTTTTTCCCTGCCTGGGTCAATGCCCGAAGGCATTGACCCAGGATGATGTTTTAGCACACACGTGCTAAAAGATCATTCAGGGTTTTATTTCAGGGCTCTTCTTGAAGGGTCCCCTGGTGACATAGATTAAAATCCACGCTCCATCTGTATTGGGGGCATTACACGATTCGGTGGGGATCACATGACCTGACCAACAGTCAGTGCAGTGGTAGCCCGTATGGACTTTTCTTGGTCGCATTTAAAAAAACAAGAGCCAAAGACAATTACTTCAGTTCTGGACTGAAAAATCATACTTTTTGGAATGAATATGATAATGTTCATTCCGATCAAACAAATGAACTTTGAGCTTAAAGTCTGAAGTTTTATGGAATTGATTTATTTGTCCCATAGAGTAACTGTATAAAATTTTGGAGTTACGATATATCTGGAACTATGCTAGTCTAACATCTGAAAATCATGTAAAAATAGGTGATTTTTTCCCTGCCTGGGTCAATGCCCGAAGGCATTGACCCAGGATGATGTTTTAGCACACACGTGCTAAAAGATCATTCAGGGTTTTATTTCAGGGCTCTTCTTGAAGGGTCCCCTGGTGACATAGATTAAAATCCACGCTCCATCTGTATTGGGGGCATTACACGATTCGGTGGGGATCACATGACCTGACCAACAGTCAGTGCAGTGGTAGCCCGTATGGACTTTTCTTGGTCGCATTTAAAAAAACAAGAGCCAAAGACAATTACTTCAGTTCTGGACTGAAAAATCATACTTTTTGGAATGAATATGATAATGTTCATTCCGATCAAACAAATGAACTTTGAGCTTAAAGTCTGAAGTTTTATGGAATTGATTTATTTGTCCCATAGAGTAACTGTATAAAATTTTGGAGTTACGATATATCTGGAACTATGCTAGTCTAACATCTGAAAATCATGTAAAAATAGGTGATTTTTTCCCTGCCTGGGTCAATGCCCGAAGGCATTGACCCAGGATGATGTTTTAGCACACACGTGCTAAAAGATCATTCAGGGTTTTATTTCAGGGCTCTTCTTGAAGGGTCCCCTGGTGACATAGATTAAAATCCACGCTCCATCTGTATTGGGGGCATTACACGATTCGGTGGGGATCACATGACCTGACCAACAGTCAGTGCAGTGGTAGCCCGTATGGACTTTTCTTGGTCGCATTTAAAAAAACAAGAGCCAAAGACAATTACTTCAGTTCTGGACTGAAAAATCATACTTTTTGGAATGAATATGATAATGTTCATTCCGATCAAACAAATGAACTTTGAGCTTAAAGTCTGAAGTTTTATGGAATTGATTTATTTGTCCCATAGAGTAACTGTATAAAATTTTGGAGTTACGATATATCTGGAACTATGCTAGTCTAACATCTGAAAATCATGTAAAAATAGGTGATTTTTTCCCTGCCTGGGTCAATGCCCGAAGGCATTGACCCAGGATGATGTTTTAGCACACACGTGCTAAAAGATCATTCAGGGTTTTATTTCAGGGCTCTTCTTGAAGGGTCC
This sequence comes from Pleurobrachia bachei, assembly GCA_000695325.1. Lineage (NCBI taxonomy): Eukaryota > Metazoa > Ctenophora > Tentaculata > Cydippida > Pleurobrachiidae > Pleurobrachia > Pleurobrachia bachei. The sequence continues at coordinate 2,285 of AVPN01003219.1, read as the reverse complement.
CCTGGTGACATAGATTAAAATCCACGCTCCATCTGTATTGGGGGCATTACACGATTCGGTGGGGATCACATGACCTGACCAACAGTCAGTGCAGTGGTAGCCCGTATGGACTTTTCTTGGTCGCATTTAAAAAAACAAGAGCCAAAGACAATTACTTCAGTTCTGGACTGAAAAATCATACTTTTTGGAATGAATATGATAATGTTCATTCCGATCAAACAAATGAACTTTGAGCTTAAAGTCTGAAGTTTTATGGAATTGATTTATTTGTCCCATAGAGTAACTGTATAAAATTTTGGAGTTACGATATATCTGGAACTATGCTAGTCTAACATCTGAAAATCATGTAAAAATAGGTGATTTTTACCTACAACTATGGCTAATGCAACTATGGCTAAAAGAATCTATTAGCCATAGATGTATGCAACTATGGCTAAAAGATTCTTTTAGCCATAGATGCATACAACTATGGCTAAAAGAAATGTGATCTGATTGGGTTCTATTAGCCATAGCTAATGAGAGTGAGAGGGACGTCAGAGGGGCATGGGAGGGGCATGGGAGGGGCATGAGAGGGGCATGAGGAGGGGCGATAATTGAAGGTTAGAGAATTGTTCGTCAGATAAACGGGCACATGTTGGGTGGTACCATGACTGACATTGATCACAGAATCGATAGATGGGAGGGTGTATCATCAACGAAACCTGTGGTAAGTAAAGTAAGTAAGTAAACATATGCATTTAATATACCACTTTCTAGTGTAAATAATTTACGGTGTCCGTATTGATAGCCAACGCTATAAGAACACACACACTTTCTAAAGTGGTTATCATAACCAAAACACGAACGTTCTACGTAAACATACGAAACGAGTTAGTAACCCATTTTAATGATTCCGTTTTGAATGAAATATTTCCCATTTGGATCACCCAATCTTAGCCTCTTCACTGTTTCTACTACACGCTTTTGTTCTTTTTGTTGAACTGGTGTTAGATCCGGTGAGAAAAACACACAAGAAAAATTGTCCGACTGTTTCAGGAGTTTTGCCTTCCTAAGAAGTGCTAACAGAGATTCTCTGTTCTCCAAAGAGATCACCAGCGGTCTCGGTTTGGAACTTGAATCCAGCTTTTGGCCGACTCGTTTCATTGATTTGGTGACAGGCTTCTCGTTTAGCTCGTCAAATAGTTCTTTCACTGACATTGAATCAACTCGGGTCGTCGACTCAGGTAAACCAAACACTACGAGATTGTACTTTCATCAACTACAACGTAAAACTAATTATTGAGGCTTGGCCTCTAGGTGCTGAAATGACAACGACGGAGGAGAAGGGTGATAGCCCGATGATAAATGATGACTCAGTCCCTCCTTCCGGCTGTACGAATGAACAAGACGTAGATTTTATTGCAGGAAATGTGCTGAAATGTATAGCGTACTACTTTTCCTGCAATAAAATCTACGTCTTGTTCATTCGTAAAAGCCCATCGTTCGACTGAGTCATCATTTATCATAGGGCTATCACCCTTCTCCTCCGTCGTTGTCATTTCAGCACCTAGAGGCCAAGCCTCAATAAATAGTTTTACGTTGTAGTTGATGAAAGTACATGGGCAGGTCGGTAGAACTTCGACAGAGAATTTCGGGGTCCTTAATTTCGGGGTCCCTAATTTTGGGGTCCTTAATTTCGGGGTCCCTGATTTTGGGGTCCTTAACTTTGGGGTCCTTAATTTCGGGGTCCCTCATTTTGGGGACCCTCATTTTGGGGTCCCTAATTTTGGGGACCCTGATAATCACCTGGTCTGGTCCAAAAATAGACAACCCAAGTGATTATGATATTGGTCTGAGTCATCAGACTGGATGTATAAAAACCATGAAACCAAAACTTATATATCAAAATGCCTCTCACACTCTCCGGTCCATTAATCAGAATTATCAGAATGAAAATTTCGTGTTTTGATTTAAATTGGTATTCGGTGGTAATGGGTCTATACGTGCAGTGATATGGGCCTGATAGGGGAGTTAGCTCTAGTGGTAGTTAGGTGATACGTGATACGGGGCACGGTTCACCTACCTAATCGGGGACTTAGTGATGGCTATAATCGGTCGATACGTGATACTGGGCACGGTTCGACTACCTAATCGGGGACTTAGTGATGGCTATAATCGGTCGATACGTGATACGGGCACGGTTCGCCGACCTAATCGGGGAATAAGCCGTAGTAATAATCGGTCGATACGTGAAACGGGGAGCGGTTCACATACACAATCAGTGACTAAGCTGTAGTTGTAATCGG
>AVPN01003213.1:0-10267 GCA_000695325.1 Pleurobrachia bachei | reverse complement strand
TTGAATATGGGCGGTATATAAGCTCCAGTTATTATTATTATTATTAATTTCCATATTTTTCGATTAGAATAGTTTTCATTGTATTTTATAAGGGACACACAATGCACATATCACCAGCAATGTGTTTCCAGAAGATTTAAATCGGGGGCTAATGTTGGAAATTGTTACATATTCTATCAATACCTGATCAAAAGTTTTTTGGTTGAATCTTACTACTGCCTTGCCTTGTTCGACAACTACTGCCCATCATCCACTTTCTAACAATCATCCTAGCGTCCGGCGTGTAAGACAGGTAAATCATTGGAACTGCCAATGTCACCAAATTAGGCAGTACCTTAAACACGAAAAACGTGAACACGATCACAGAAAACTCGGTATTTTCAACTTTCTCTACTAAATCAATCCATGTCACTGTTGTCATTTCTTGAGTGCTCACCAAAGACCCTCCAAACACTAGCACAAAGTTAAGGAACGACCCCGTGTTCATTATCAAAACCTTTACAGTCCCGTTGTTCGACACTTTAATCCCGCCAATAGGATTCTTGTTTCTTGCCACCAGTTCCACAAGAGTTAGGCTGCTGCATATTATACCCAGCACTTGGATTATAACCACGGGAGTCTCCATAATTAGAATGATAAGATCCTGAGAGAAGGAGATATCACCCACTCGGACACCTAGAATTGGCAGACAAATCTGGGAGTAGTTGACCAGAATTGTGGAGTTAGGCCATCCCGACCAATAGAACAGAACATTCCCTGCTGCAATAAACAGGAAACAAGCCAGCATGGAGAGCACAATTGGGCATGCCCGGACATGCCGGAATGGGTACTTGATTTGGAAATACCGGGTGATTGTCAGGTAACCAGTCGCTATGATTGGTCCAAAGTATAACCCCCACATCACAGTAGTATAGACGGCACATGGGAGATCAGGAACATCCGTCATTGCAATATAATACTGTTCAGTGCATATTGAAGTTCTGTTGAGTGGTGTGTAGGTCTGGGTACATGTCACGATATCCGGTGCGGACCAGAGTCCTAATGCGGTCTGGAGGGCGATGTAGGGGTTGGCTATGGTGTTTATGAAGGATAGAATTAGGTAGAGAGTGCGGGCAACGGAGGGCGGTTTACTGTAGTTGTGGTGAAATACTAGGAGGTTGAGGGGGATGGAGAGGAGGGGAAGGAGTATGAATAGGATGAAGAGAGGGAGGTCTGGAGATGATGTTTTTCCAGCGCTAAATATTGCCATCTTTTAGAAATCTTTACTAACTCGGACCTACTACATGGTATAATGGTTAGTTAATTAATCAACCAACACATTGTCAGACTTGAAATGTAAGATCAGATCAAACAGATTAAAACAACAGGACATGCTCATAAATGTAGACAAAAGTAAGCTCTAAATACTAGGACGAAGAAATTAAATTTTCAATGGCCTGGTCTTAAACAGGTGCAGGAAGGGGCTAAGAATAAATTCAGCTCATAATTTATCATCGATTAAACCCGGACCGAGAATATATGAACAATTTACTACCTGATGCAGGTGGGTTTCTGAAGAGAGAGAGAGAGAGATGGAAATAATAATATATGCTATGAATATGAAAGCCGACAGGAGATTTCTATAATACAGTACCAGCGCCTTTATAATGTTGAATTCCTCTCTTATACCCTCTCTCGATCTCCCCAACCTCTCTCTCTCCTCCCATTTTTTCAGGTGGCATTGCCGGTGTCCCCCGATGTTTCTCTATCACTACCCTTTCCACCTCTCTACAGATCTCTACTACACCCTCTCTCTCCCTATACCCATCTCTAATACCCTCTCTCTCCACCTCTCATCTCTCTATTACCCTCTCCCTGCTAGCCCTCCTCCTCTCTAATGCAGCTATAGTCAGGTGCAATGCGATTATTCCTCCCAGTACCTGACTTTATGAATATTTTATGAGCATGGTCGACCTTCACCCCCATAGAATATATTCATAAAGTCAGGTACCGCCTGAAATTGATAGTGATCATGTGATGGGGTATAATAAGTACAGAAAATAAGAATAGAAAAGGAAGATAAGAAAACAGCAAACCTCACTCATTGCATTGACGCAAGTCGCTTGTATTCCCCTAACCCAGCACCCATAAAGTCACGTTTTCTTATTTTCAACCGGTTCTATACTGTCTAGTAGGTAAGAGGACACATATTTTATAACTCCCTGCACTTGTCCCACGTAACGTACAGGAGGACACCGATTTATATTTTATAACACCCCTCATCTTCCACCTACAGGCACCGATCCAGCAGCTAGCAGATACGATCAGTGGATATTTTGTTCCAGTTGTTATCCTCCTATCAATTCTAACTTTCGCTATCTGGGAAGTTCTTGGACATACTGGCATATCTGTTCACAGCGTGAGTTACACAGTATTTATATCAGGATTCAGGAACCGACCGAAATATCGGTCCCTGATTGGCTGATAACCAGTCACGTGACCTAAATACCGAGTTCTGATTGGTTGTTTACTTGTGTCGGTCGGTTCCTGATCTTTACCATTGTACACATCATCTCATTGCAATGACGGTGGTAGATAGACTAAACAAGTGTCGACACTCGACAGTTACCATGGCCGTATACGATTCATAGACACAACAATAACTCAACACTATATTATGGCCTATACCAGATCATGTTCAAATCACGTTTGATGACGTTTTCGAAATTTAATATTCCTAATATATTAGGATACATATACAGTCGGATCCCTATTTAACGGCACCCTCGGGGGAAAGGGTTTTGTCCGTTAAATCGGGGTGTCCGCTAAATCGGGGGCCGTTAAATCGGGTTCCGACTGTATTCCTATTTTCCTAAATCTCAAAGATATAATATTACAAACACCTCTTTCTCCACAACTCCAATCTAACCCTCCCCTCCCCACAGCCCCAACTAAGCCTCCTTCCCCTCCCCTCCCCAAAGCCCCTAACTAACCTCTCCTTTTCTCTCCCCTCACAGCACTATACTCACGAGGAATGGTCCCTACTGGCAGCCCCTACCCCTAACTAACCACTCTCTCCCTTCCCTCTCCAACTCCAACCTAACCCTCCTCTCTCTCCCTCTCCAGCACTATACCCACGAGGAGTGGTCACTGCTGGCAGCGATATCAGTTCTAGTTATTGCCTGTCCCTGTTCTCTGGGTCTCGCTACCCCTACTGCCGTTATGGTAGGAACCGGGGTGGGAGCGCAGAATGGTATTCTGATTAAGGGAGGAGACCCACTTGAAACTGCACATAAGGTAAAAAGATCTGAATTCTGAGATTATCAGATATTTTGATGTCATATTTCGTCAGGGATCGTCATAGATAATAGGCATTAGTAACGCAGTGTTTTTGGCAGTTAAAGATTCAATTTTAACTCTACTTGGTTTTCGAAATGGCTCTACTAAAACATGAGTGTTATGTTTCCTGCTAAATCACATGTTTCCTATGGCCTATAGGGCACGTTTCGTTCCCTAGACAATACCATGGTATTGTGAAATTTGAAACAAATTTGAAACGTGTGGGGCTTGCTTATCTCTAACAAGCCAAAACATGTGCCTTGGTCGACTGATAAATGAAGGTTTCCTGCGTGGGGCCTGAGTCAAGACATGTGTCCAGGATTAGGCGTTCAATTGTAAATTTCACTTTGAGACCACTCCCGGCATATATATTAGAGTCAACATACTAATCTATCAAGGTGTCATGTTGTTCCAATAACATAAGTTATCAAGTTATTGTTCCAGGTGGGTGTCTGTGTGTTTGATAAGACTGGAACAGTAACGTTGGGAAAACCAGTGGTGAACAAGGTTATTCCGGTAAGTCTTTTACCGTTCAGCAGCCCTGTTACCCCGCCCCCTTTCCCTGCGTATCGACTGCCCCTCCCCATCTCTCTAGCCCCTCTTTCTTTTACCGTTCAGCAGCTACACTTACAACACAAAAGAGTTGTAATATAGTTTGTACCATCTGGTCTGGTACACAATACAATGGAAAAGTGAGAAAGACAGAGGGGACAGGGAGAGAAAGAGAGGAGAGAGAGAGATAGAGAGTGAGGAGAGAAAGAAAGATAGATAGGGGGAGATAATAATAATAATAAGAGAAAGTGCTTTACAGAAATGAAAAGGAGGGTGGGGTTAGCTTGACACATCACACACTTTATTCGTAAGAACAAAGAGTCCTTTGCCACCCTATCTATCACACGTCACACTAGAACATTGGACCCACCAGGCCAAGTTATGAAATGGTTTGGAGTCGAAGGAACACACAGTAGATTTGGGGGTCAAGTCAAGTTACTGTCCCTTTTGAAACCCCCATTCCCTCTCAGATCTCAGCTAAGTTTAACAGACTGCTTGGTATAGTGGTGGCAGGGACTGCTGAAAGTGCCTCTGAGCATCCACTGGGACTAGCTGTTACTAACCACGCGAAACAGGTAACCAATCAGAACTCGTTATTTAGGTCACGTGACTGGTTATCAGCCAATCAGGGACCAGTATTCACGTCATACACACCTGTAAAGCGTAACAGCTATAACATATTATGCGTGTCTGGAGTAAGGGAATATATGTGAGATGGAGTAAGACGGAAGGAAAATACAGATCGAGAAGAATTAGAGAGTTGAGAATGCACTAGGATAGAGATTACCTACATTGTGTGTAGTGAGATTAGCTAGCCGTGTATAACTGTACTATAGTACATCTAGTAATAACACTAGTACAGTATACTGTAGGAATATAACATGCTATCTCATTCATCAAGTAACATTGAGATTTGAGTATGCAATATAATATGTATGCATATTCTACTTTCTATTCAAGCTAGTAGGGGTGGTAGTATAACTTCTACTTCTACTCTCTCTACAACTACAATATTATAAATTTCCCCTTATAGTTACTAACTCATAACTATAAAACATTCCTCTCCCCCCCAGTTATTGGACGTGGATCAGCTAGGTACTGTTGTTAACTTCCAGTCTGTACCTGGCATGGGAATATCTTGTACTGTTACCAACGTTAACCAGTTCTTTACTGACACTGCCGGTAAGATTGGGGAACATCTGATTCTTTGGTTTGGTTTCGGGCGCCTTTACAAATGTTAAGTGAGGGTTAGAACATATCATCTGATTGTTGTAGTCACGAACAGTCCAAGTTTTGTAATTTGTACTTTTCCACTGTACAGCCAGTTGCGTTTCTCTTAGTTAATTCCGAGAGAAAGTTATGTGCTTCCAAGAAATATATCCAGAAGTACATATTTGTAAGGACGTGTTATAGCACCTGACAGAAGCATTATTATACACAGTTGCAGTCAAGCAATATGTTATGTAACGCGCGACAACACAGTGGTAGGGAGCACCGCGCGAGTCTGTCAGATATCTACAGAGAGAGTTGCGCCGCGCACTTGATGCATCTCTCAGGTGCTTCCTTATCTGGCTCACACAATTATTATTGATGAACAAGCACAAGCTGAATGAGTATTGAACAAGCTTTGTTATACTTTTTGATTCTCAAAAATGAACATCTATGTATTCCCTTCTGACACCTTTAATCCCCTGGCTGACCCCCTCTAACTCCTCTAATCACCTTTCTAACCCCTCTAAACCCCTCTAATCCCCTAATTCTCCCCTCCAGCCTCCCTCTGACCCCTTCTCACCCCCTTTAATCCCCTCATCAGATCTCAATATATCCGACACCTACGAAGTATTGATTGGAAACAGAGCTATGGTCTCAGAGGCTGGGGTGATTGTAAATGAAGAGGTTGAAATGAAAATGCAGGAACACGAGAACTGTGGACATACAGTGGTGATCGTAGTAATTGACGGTACGTAACTTTCTAACTTGACACTTAATCTGAGAATGGGGTTTGAACAAAACTTGTTTCTTGCATGGCTATGGTCGGTATAACAGCAGACGACGCCCTCCCTATAACGAATCACACCTAATCACCCCTACCAGGTGAGATAGCATGTCTGTTGACCATATCAGATCCCATAAAGGGAGATGCAGCGAGTGCAGTGGAACTCCTTACATCATGGGGGATCAAAGTAAGTTATACCTAATCCCCACCTAATCCGTATCTCAATGAATCACTGAATCACTAAATCATTTAATTTCTGGATTTGTTGATTGATTATTATGGCTGACTAACTGAGAGCCCAGACAGTTTAACACAATATGTTCTCTCTCCCATAGGTATATCTTCTGACTGGAGATAATATTAGGACAGCTGAAGCAATAGCAAAAGAAGCTAACATTCCACGATCCAGAATTTTCGCTAAAGTCCTACCAAAACAGAAGGTAAACAGCATCCCTCCCCTAGTTTAGGGCCCCTTCCCCCTAACAGCGTTACCTTCACCTACTCTTCTCTCTCCTATCTCTATAACCCATACATAACGCAATCCCTTCTATCCAGGTGTCCAAGATCAAGTGGCTGCAAGAAAACCATAAAACACTCTTCTTTCCCCACTCTATAACCTAAACCCCTCTAATCTCTATCCAGGTGTCCAAGATAAAGTGGCTGCAAGAAAACCATAAGACAAAGGTCGCTATGGTGGGAGATGGGGTCAATGATTCCCCTGCACTAGTTCAGGCTGATGTTGGTATTGCAATTGGGACGGGGACTGATGTGGCCATTGAAGCTGCCGATATTGTTCTTATCAAGGTACAGCTTCGGACCTTAACAGCATCCTCGGGGGAAAGGGTTTTGTCCGGGGTCAAATACTTCTATATCGGGGGAAGATTTTTATGTATCTGCAGCACTTGCAATTCAACAACATAACCCCTTCTTTCCCCACCAGGATTCCCTGTTCGATGTGCCAGTTGCTATTGATCTCTCCCGTGTAACTGTACGAAGGATCAGATTCAACTTTGTGTGGGCTTTACTTTACAACTGCCTTGGTATTCCCATTGCAGCGGGGATCCTCAAACCTTTCGGTGAGTTGTGATCAGCTTCAGAACTAGCGTAATATTTAAATGCATAGTTAGTTTGAATTAACTTAAATTAATTAAAATAGTACCCCACTCTTGGCGACAGCTGGGAACCAAACACCCCATCTCATTAGCTCATTAGTTAATTAGTTAATCGCAGGAAATAACTCTTCCCTCCCCCAGGTTTCACCTTCAAGCCGTATATCGCTGCTGCAGCAATGATCTGCTCCTCTATCTGTGTGGTTTGTTCCTCTCTACTTCTCAAACTATACAAAAAACCTGCTGACGTTCAAAGGTAATATATTGGAGTGTGGGGTTTTTACGGATAGAGAGTGATACAGACAGTGTAAAGTACAGCACCAGACATGTGATAAAATCGAGCAATGCTTATATATTGGCTAGGTCCACTTTGCCCCAGTGCAAATTTTCCAAAACAAACCTCAACAAATGACAGACAATCATACTGACAACTACTGCACTATAACAGACAATCATACTATTCCATGGGCCCTGATAATTATACTGACAATGTGTACAATTGCAGACGTTTGTTAGCCCTAGTAAGGGGAAAGCAAAACAAAGTAAGGGGAGCTGGCCCCTATAGACAACTGACTGACAATGTGTGACACACGAGACCGACCCCTGCATTATATGACTGATATATAATAGGTACCCCACGCATTATAAGCAATGAGCCCCGGGCATAAATATACGAGCTGGAAATGCTGGAATATTATAGAGTTTTCATAGAACTTTTCATAGAATTTCTATTAGAGTTTAGTTGCTGTCCTATTAACTTGCCGCCCTACTTGCTTTCCTGCTTTCTTCCTGCTGTTCTAACACTGATCAGTGATGTAAAGAGATCACATCAATTTGATTTCCCTAATTCCTAAATTCAGACATCAAATAACTGCTTAAATTTCAAGTTGTGTAATTTACACAACAACAACAACAGTCACATGACACCAAGTTACCATCCCCCTTTTCTAACCATTTCTTTTGTTTCAGCTCTGAAGAGCGACTAAAAGAGAAGCTGAGGGCACTGAAACGAACTGCAGAGAGATCTTTAGATAAGATCAAGAGGAAGAAAAGGGGACGGAGGGAATCAACTGATGGCAGGACATACATGCTCCAATCTCTCAGCAGCGAAGATGAGACTGGTGGAGTGTGATCGTGATTTAGATTAGTAGATTACTGTTACACAATATGATCATGTGGAGTGATTAGTAGATTATACACATGATCATACATGTAGACACGTTTCTGAGATGCAGTACTATTATAGGGACGTTGGACTAGAATAATTCTAGATGTGATATTATATGAGGCTTTAGTAAGAGTCTACGCGTTATGTGAGGGGTTGAGAGAGAAGTGAAAAGAAGATGAAATGTTATATTTTTACCAATTGTGATGGACTGATTATTGCGCTATCTAATGAATTAGATAATCACTGCGCTGGCAAGCGCAGAGGTGGCTTTGTGTTATCATTTAAATATGCTACCCATAAGACTTTTTGAAGTAAATCTCAAAACGATATGTGTGTGATTGATAATATGATGAGATAAATAAAGCCCTGGGAGGCCCATTTTTGTGTTTATGTGTTTGTTTGTGTATAATTAATTAATACGCTGTCTGGTTGTGCTGATCCGATCTGAGAACAAGCTGTCAACTATGACTCAAACTGGAAAAGGACCGCCAGACAACGTTGATTGTGTTATATTATAGGTACATAGTGATCTAGAGTGAAATTAAAACTTGAGAGAGATTTTAGGTGCATATATGATATAATTATATAATTGAGATGTAATAAAAAGTGTAATATTGTGTGTAAAAGTTTCGGTCGTGGGGAGAAGAGAGGCATCAGATATATATTTTATCTTTTGTGTTACTATTTTTATCATTTTTTAGTTGTTGCCTTGTCGCAAGGCCAAAATAATATCCGCTGTCGTGATCTTTCCTTCAAACTAATCTCTTACCAACCCGGGGTAAGTTGGCAACCCCTGTATGGCGGGCCGTCATTGGCGGCGCCATACCCCATTTGATTCTCGAATGGCGACAGTGCACCCAGATATGGTCACGGCGCCAGACAGCTCAAACCATTGTCCCGCTCCAATCCCTTCTTCTTCGTAGAGCCCGTGAGAGGCAGGGACGTTACACGGGTTCCCCAGCCTTGAGGTACACCGACTAGAAATGGAAAAATTCACTTCTAGAAGTGTACCTCTTGGAGTCATGGTATGTTCATTGTTCTACCTGGAGGCGCAGACCCACTCCCAATAGAACTTGCGATCAGCCCTCCTTTTACAAAGGAGGGTTAGAACTCAGCTATCTCCTCCTGAATCCACGCTGCCGCTTGTAGTGGTATTACCGTAATGGAATTACAGTGCATGTATGAGCATTCAGCATGTACAGGCGCACTGATTGGCCACGTATCTCCGTTTTCCAATGGAAAATTCCATTTTCCCACTACAAGCGACCACGGGTAACAAATAAAAACAAGTCAATTTGGCAGCTTGAAACCATTATTAAAACATAACACAGATGTATATATAAAGGGGCCGGTTAATTGAGTCGCTTGACACTGAACAATTCAACCAGTTAATACAAATCGTCAACAATAACTATATTTCTCTTTCACTCTCTCAGTCTCTCACTGAACTCGTTTTCAATCTCCGTTTCAGTCGTTATGGACCTTACAGTTTTACTTTCCATTAACATTCAGCCACTCATTATCGATTACTTTAAACCCAATCCCTGCAGCCTTTCATTCCCTCTCATTATCTCTGAGCCTATTTTAAACTGTTCAAACCCTTGCACATCCCCTCTCAACACAGTTACACAAACGCACATTCAAACAAAACATCAGCTTATAATTGTCTCTCGGAATTATAATTACTGTCTTTCAATTTAATTTCTCAGTCTTTAATCCACTCAGAGCTTCCTTGTGTTGAGTTAATAACCCAGCTTCCTCAACAACTCCTTCCATTCTTTGGCGGTATACGCTTGATCATATGTAGAGAGATGTACATCCTCTTCACATAAAGGAAGTCTCAACCAGAACTCGTGATTTACAAGTGTTCACTAGGAGTTGGAGCTGGTTCGTCTCTTTCCACAGAGCACTGAGGTATCCCGGTGAGTTCTCACTCATCGTGTTATCTACCGTTACTGTGGGGAAGGAGAGATGGTTAGAATTAAATCAAGATAAAACCGGGGGAAAACGGCTAATAAATACTTAGAAATTGCACAGCCTGGAAATTGGAAAATGGAATTTTAATCTAAAATAACATTCGGGGCCTGGCAAGGCCCCCCGACCCGAATCTAACCCAAACTCAAC
>AVPN01003204.1:0-10288 GCA_000695325.1 Pleurobrachia bachei | reverse complement strand
GGGGGTTAGGGGTTTACTATATTTTGGGGGGGGAGTGGTTTGTTGTTTATCTGGGGTTGAGAGAATGGGTTTATAGTATTCGGGGGAGGGGGTATAAAAGGCTGCGTAATGTTAAAACAAATGATAAATTTTACCAAACTTACATCTTCAACTTCGACAGTGATCATGTCCCCTTTAAACTTGAGGCCCTTCTTCTTTCGGCGACGGGAGAGAGCCCGCGATCTTATCTTCCCCAAATCATCTTTCTATAAAGGAGATAATGTAACTTTTCGTAGATTCACGTAGCATGTAGAATGTAGATGCGACGAGGTTTAATCACTTGAAAAGTGATGCGGATGGGTGTTCGCGTTCAAAATATGAATTATATGTAGGGCAGCGACTAGCTATTTGAAATGAATAATATGTATTACATACCTCATCATCGACCACCTTTGTTTTAATACACTTTTCTTCCCATTCCAGATCCTGCAGTTTCCTCAGCAGTGCATCTTCACAGAGGAACCTGTGCGATTAACAGAAATCTCTTACTCTTCAAACATCATGAAAATGCTCCAATTAACAATATATGCCCATATATAAGTACGAACACAGAATCGGATAGTGCACTATACAGGTTTAAACCACAACATTCCCATCGCGATACTGAAAAAAAGAGTGTTCACTTACTCTGTCCGCTCCTCCTTGGATTTTTTGTAACGTTTTCCAGCAATGTGTCGCATTTTCATGTACTCATCGGGACAGAGGCTCTTACTTCTCCTCCCTTCCTCTGACCGGGAGCTGGTGTCCCCCACTAATCTTGATCCCCTATGTGCGTGTAGATCTATCAAATATGTTCCATCTTTTAGGAAACAGAGTTGACTACCCTTGGTCTTCTTTACTATACACCCCCTAACATTTTAAACCGGACTAATTGCTATTCATTAACAAATTACCGCTGGTTGCTAATAACATTTGAAGCTGATTTTGGTCGTTGTAGGTTTCGCTGTGATCCCGCGGCTACCGACTTTCTTCCATCGGTTGGACCCTGCAGAGGAAACGAATTTAATAATTTAACGAAAATTCAATGGAAGTTTCTAAAAAACATTTCTGGTCGGGGGGCCTAGCCAGGCCCCGAATGTGTGACTACACGTGTACGATTAATAATTACCCGTGCGCTCTTGCTCCGTGCGGTAGATCTACCACCACCATGCTGCTCATGTTCACCAGTCCCTCCTCCTGGACAAGCGGTGCCATTGGGAGGTTCACAATAGTGGGCTCCCCGGTGCAGTAACACAGGAGACTGGTCCGCAAATCCTTTGGACTTTAGCCATAACTGGGAGGAAATAAATGGGTGTGTTACTTTTAGTTTCACAACTCGGACAGTTTCAAGGGCCTGAAACCCCATTTTCGGTGACCAAAAAAGACCACTCCAACTAAATATTTGGTGTATTGGAGTGGTCTTTGTGTAACTATCGAAATACATATAATGACATGAAATTCGAAAGAGCAGTTCATCAGACTGCCCTTTTCCAGCAGCATGTTGTTATCTTTCTAAACAACTCTTTCTTCATTAACTTGAAGCTAACATTAACATGCAACGTTGAGACGTCGGCAACAATCAAACAAACAGACTTTCACACATTTAGACCACCACACATTTATTAAAAAGACCACCACACATTAATTATCAACGGTACAGCTGGTGATGCACCACCCCGTCTTTAGAACGAAAACTCAGAAGAGAAGAAACATTAGTATTATCATAAGTGGCAACTTACTTTGAATTGTTTTTGAGCTGCGGCTTTTTTCAGTTCCATCTGTTTGTTGTACTCCTCCTGTAGTTTCTTTTCTGCTCTCCTTACTGCCCGTTCTAAAACGGTAATTGACATCATTAGAGAGGGAGAGAGACGGAAAAATTAGGGAGAGAAATATGGAGGATGAAGTCAAGAGAAAATGATATATGTATCGAACTGTAAGTTGTATATTGAAGTACACATCTTTTACACAGACATTAGCAAAAGGATACTAAAGAAAAGTCTCAGAGTTTTCTACACCATTTCCTAAATCCCTTATCTAATGCAAGATTTACCCGGGCAACGCGGTGCAAATGGTACTTATTGGGAAGACAGGATAAGACACGTACCTATTTTGACCTTTTCCTTTTGTGATTTCACTTTTTGCGACATCCACTTCTGCATGTTATAAGCTGCTGCATCGCTGTACGGATGGGTGTCCCAGAATGAGGATGATTTGTTATGGTGCCCTGGGCTTGGCATGAAAATGCTCCAAGTAACAAGAGATGCCCATATATAAGTACGATGTGTCTTAGCCTATCACGTGATATGTCCAAATTTGGTGTTGTAAGGGTACGCGATACTGAAAAAAAGAGTGTTCACTTACTCTGTCCGCTCCTCCTTGGATTTTTTGTAACGTTTTCCAGCAATGTGTCGCATTTTCATGTACTCATCGGGACAGAGGCTCTTACTTCTCCTCCCTTCCTCTGACCGGGACCTGGTGGTGGTGGTGATTAGAACTAGGGGATACACGCACATCTAGATAGTTTATACAACCATCTTTTAGGAAACAGAGTTGACTACCCTTGGTCTTCTTTACTATACACCCCCTAACATTTTAAACCGGACTAATTGCTATTCATTAACAAATTACCGCTGGTTGCTAATAACATTTGAAGCTGATTTTGGTCGTTGTAGGTTTCGCTGTGATCCCGCGGCTACCGACTTTCTTCCATCGGTTGGACCCTGCAGAGGAAACGAATTTAATAATTTAACGAAAATTCAATGGAAGTTTCTAAAAAACATTTCTGGTCGGGGGGCCTAGCCAGGCCCCGAATGTGTGACTACACGTGTACGATTAATAATTACCCGTGCGCTCTTGCTCCGTGCGGTAGATCTACCACCACCATGCTGCTCATGTTCACCAGTCCCTCCTCCTGGACAAGCGGTGCCATTGGGAGGTTCACAATAGTGGGCTCCCCGGTGCAGTAACACAGGAGACTGGTCCGCAAATCCTTTGGACTTTAGCCATAACTGGGAGGAAATAAATGGGTGTGTTACTTTTAGTTTCACAACTCGGACAGTTTCAAGGGCCTGAAACCCCATTTTCGGTGACCAAAAAAGACCACTCCAACTAAATATTTGGTGTATTGGAGTGGTCTTTGTGTAACTATCGAAATACATATAATGACATGAAATTCGAAAGAGCAGTTCATCAGACTGCCCTTTTCCAGCAGCATGTTGTTATCTTTCTAAACAACTCTTTCTTCATTAACTTGAAGCTAACATTAACATGCAACGTTGAGACGTCGGCAACAATCAAACAAACAGACTTTCACACATTTAGACCACCACACATTTATTAAAAAGACCACCACACATTAATTATCAGCGGTACAGCTGGTGATGCACCACCCCGTCTTTAGAACGAAAACTCAGAAGAGAAGAAACATTAGTATTATCATAAGTGGCAACTTACTTTGAATTGTTTTTGAGCTGCGGCTTTTTTTAGTTCCATCTGTTTATTGTACTCCTCCTGAAGTTTCTTTTCTGCTCTCCTTACTGCCCGTTCTAAAACGGTAATTGACATCATTAGAGAGGGAGAGAGACGGAAAAATCAGAGAGAGAATATATGGAGGATGAAGTCAAGAGAAAATGATATATGTATCGAACTGTAAGTTGTATATTGAAGTACACATCTTTTACACAGACATTAGCAAAAGGATACTAAAGAAAAGTCTCAGAGTTTTCTACACCATTTCCTAAATCCCTTATCTAATGCAAGATTTACCCGGGCAACGCGGTGCAAATGGTACTTATTGGGAAGACAGGATAAGACACGTACCTATTTTGACCTTTTCCTTTTGTGATTTCACTTTTTGCGACATCCACTTCTGCATGTTATAAGCTGCTGCATCGCTGTACGGATGGGTGTCCCAGAATGAGGATGATTTGTTATGGTGCCCTGGGCTTGGGTCACGCAAACACTTGTCCTGTAAATTTAGGGAGATAATGAACATGAAAATAATGAATTGCGAGTATCAAATAAGGAATTCAAATATAATAATTTAACCCGTAGCTGGATGTCCCGTTCACATTAAATGAGGAAGCTTCGTTCGAAGTTACGCACGTTAAATGTGAAGGTGACTTTAGTTGGAATTCCATAGCACGAAGTCATGTTGCTAAATGGGGGAGAAACTTTTATTGAATTGTTCGATAGAACGCCAGAACGGGTATAATAGAGCTGTAGGTACCGGTATCGCGCTATTATATCAATTGTTCTCCACATGAATGCAGGCTTCCCCTCACTCGAAAGCAAATAATCTTATTGGTTGAGAAAAAAGGAACGGGAGCCAAGTCACCCGATCTGCGTCATAGGGCGGATCGATGTCGACAATTTAACAAGAATTTAACAAGAATTTAACAAGAATTTAACAAGAATTTATAGATTTGGTATTTGAGTTAATACCATTCAAAAATACCGAAAGGAACAATAAAATATTTGTATCATCGATTTTCAGAGCCTGCTATTTTGCTTCATTTCGTAAGTGGTGTTGTTGTTGCTAATAGATTTCCTCCCGTCAAATAGTTCTCAAAGTAATGGCTTGTGAAATGATAAACTCTACAGTCGTTGTGGCCCTACTGGTATTCTGCCTCAATGCGAACCAAGCAATGTGTCCCATCAAAGAGAGATACGGTTTCCTGGTTCGATGGTGTGGTAAGCTCAACTTCAGCTGCATGAACAGCCCTGAATTGTCCTACGACGCGGGGAACTGGAGAACCAGTGCCCGGATGTATACACGCTACACAACCCTTCTCTGTCCAGAAGATCCACTATCATATCAAGCATGCTCTGTAGGGATACGGTATGATACACAGCCATTGTTTCCCCGAGCCCCTGTTTGCGGTGTACTATGCCTGACTAGCATCGCTGGAACCGGTCTCGGTGTTACCAGTCTCAATGAGTCCAATGTGCAATATCTCTACAAAGAAGAACAGGTTTGTACAGAAACCGGTCAGTTCGTTGAGCTATCCTTCCCCGGTTTGATTTCAGGGACAGTGGTTGTAGTAGAGCGGGAGAAGTTGTGTGATGGAAGGTGTGATGCCCTGGTACCGCAGAAAGTGGATCATAATGAAGGTTATTGTCATGACGAAATAAGTTGTAACGGGTTAAGCTATGGTATCATTTCCGATTTGGATCAAATATACCCGTTTCAAACTACTGTGCTGCCTTTCGGTCATGTTGAATCTGAAGCTGAGCTTGAGGCTGAACGGTGTGAATATTCGATACCGGGATTTAGAAATAATTTATACCAGTTTCCTCTGTATAATGGCTCCAGGTGCTTCCCCTTCGAGGATTTATCTGGGCAACCTTTCTGCGAGAATGGCTATGACCAGACTAACTGTAGCGACGCATCTTTGGTGGTGGGAAGCTGTCAGGTGGGTGGTTTCTTGTCCACCATTTCCAAGTATATCACCTGCTCCCCGTCCCATGATATCGTTGTTTGTGATAATGGCCTGGATGGAATGTGTGAACGGATCAACCCTATCTGTACCATACACAAACATCAACTGTGTAATCAAGTGATAGACTGCCAACACGGTGCTGACGAGACTGTAGCACATTGTGGTCCTCTCACGGACCGCAAGTGTCAGCGGCTATTTTATCCCGGTCGAGCAATGCCCATACCCATAAGATGGGTACAGGACGGAGTGGCCGACTGTCAAAATGGAGAGGATGAAAAGGGGCACTGGGACAGGTGTGGAGAGGGATCAACTTCGCGAGTACGTAGGATCAATGCCTCCTGTACCGAGGTGTTTTACTGTACACTTAAAAGGGATACTTTCACAGAACTCTCCGATCTGTGCCAACCACAGAGCGAGTGTGGGTTTAAAATGTGTCCTGTGTCGAGGAGAAGTCTGACTGTTTCCTCTGTAGTCCCTTTCGATGCAGAATCTGGTTCACACATAATGCCCCAGTGCATGAAAGGAATTGGCTCGATTCGAAGCCTTACAAATACACCCTGCGATTCAAAAGTCTTCAGCCACGAATATCACGATTTCTTCGGAAAGACCCCTGAAACAACGGTCATTGCTCCCACCACAAAGATGGACTGTCGTTTCATATACGGTGAGGCCTACCTATATTACAGCTGTATAGGTATGTGCCTAGGTGAGGTATGGTGCCCAATAAAGAGACGTGTTGAGGTTAGCAGTTGCACCAACTATCTATCAGGACGCCTCCATGCCCTGGCCACAGACAACTCTCATGTCACCACAGTATTTAGGATGAGAGATGGTTACCATAACAACGTCTTTGTATGCCGAAACAACCGGTGTATTCCCTTTTCCAAGGTGTGTAATCTTGAGAATGATTGTGGTGATGGATCAGACGAAAAGGACTGCAAGAACAATTGGATGTGTGAAGACGGGAGTTCATATCTCTCCATAGACCAGTTTTGTAACGGAAAGCAGGACTGCCAAGATTTCTCCGATGAGTGCAACGATACCTGCACAAGGAAGGTTCTCGATACAACCATGCTCGTAGCAGCTGCTATAATCGGTTCTGCTGGCTTGCTCCTTAACGTTGGAAACCTAACCAGACGAAATAAACAGAAACGAGAGAAAAATGGACATTTTATAAACCGAAGTTTTGCGTTTCTTATTTCCCTCGGAGACATAACCACCAGCCTGTATCTATTAGGCTTGGTTATTGTACACGTTTCCAAAGGTAAAGCTTTCTGTAAAATGCAACTCCAATGGCTAATTTCACCGGCCTGTGGAATTCTAGGGAGCTTGAGTACGACCGGGGCAATAACATCTTCAATTTCTATGGCTGTATTGAGTTATTTCCGCTTGTTCGGTACGGTCAAAGCTTCCAGGTTCGTGCGGTCAGGCGAGGTCACGACCAAGGTCAAAAAGAGGGTATATACACTCCAGGCATTCGTAGTACTTCTTGCTGCAACCATAGCAACCATCCCGGTGGTTCCCTGGCTAAACGACTGGTTCGTCAATGGACTAACATTCGAGAACAACGTTCGAATTTTCCTTGGAGTCATGGATAAGAATGAGCTCCATGATGTGATACGAAGATACCATGGCTCTGTAGGGATACGGTATGATACACAGCCATTGTTTCCCCGAGCCCCTGTTTGCGGTGTACTATGCCTGACTAGCATCGCTGGAACCGGTCTCGGTGTTACCAGTCTCAATGAGTCCAATGTGCAATATCTCTACAAAGAAAAGCAGGTTTGTACAGAAACCGGTCAGTTCGTTGAGCTATCCTTCCCCGGTTTGATTTCAGGGACAGTGGTTGTAGTAGAGCGGGAGAAGTTGTGTGATGGAAGGTGTGATGCTACACTGGTACCGCAGAAAGTGGATCGTAATGAAGGTTATTGTCATGACGAAATAAGTTGTAACGGGTTAAGCTATGGTATCATTTCCGATTTGGATCAAATATACCCGTTTCAAACTACTGTGCTGCCTTTCGGTCATGTTGAATCTGAAGCTGAGCTTGAGGCTGAACGGTGTGAATATTCGATACCGGGATTTAGAAATAATTTATACCAGTTTCCTCTGTATAATGGCTCCAGGTGCTTCCCCTTCGAGGATTTATCTGGGCAACCTTTCTGCGAGAATGGCTATGACCAGACTAACTGTAGCGACGCATCTTTGGTGGTGGGAAGCTGTCAGGTGGGTGGTTTCTTGTCCACCATTTCCAAGTATATCACCTGCTCCCCGTCCCATGATATCGTTGTTTGTGATAATGGCCTGGATGGAATGTGTGAACGGATCAACCCTATCTGTACCATACACAAACATCAACTGTGTAATCAAGTGATAGACTGCCAACACGGTGCTGACGAGACTGTAGCACATTGTGGTCCTCTCACGGACCGCAAGTGTCAGCGGCTATTTTATCCCGGTCGAGCAATGCCCATACCCATAAGATGGGTACAGGACGGAGTGGCCGACTGTCAAAATGGAGAGGATGAAAAGGGGCACTGGGACAGGTGTGGAGAGGGATCAACTTCGCGAGTACGTAGGATCAATGCCTCCTGTACCGAGGTGTTTTACTGTACACTTAAAAGGGATACTTTCACAGAACTCTCCGATCTGTGCCAACCACAGAGCGGGTTTAAAATGTGTGGGTTTAAATTGTGTCCTGTGTCGAGGAGAAGTCTGACTGTTTCCTCTGTAGTCCCTTTCGATGCAGAATCTGGTTCACACATAATGCCCCAGTGCATGAAAGGAATTGGCTCGATTCGAAGCCTTACAAATACACCCTGCGATTCAAAAGTCTTCAGCCACGAATATCACGATTTCTTCGGAAAGACCCCTGAAACAACGGTCATTGCTCCCACCACAAAGATGGACTGTCGTTTCATATACGGTGAGGCCTACCTATATTACAGCTGTATAGGTATGTGCCTAGGTGAGGTATGGTGCCCAATAAAGAGACGTGTTGAGGCTAGCAGTTGCACCAACTATCTATCAGGACGCCTCCATGCCCTGGCCACAGACAACTCTCATGTCACCACAGTATTTAGGATGAGAGATGGTTACCATAACAACGTCTTTGTATGCCGAAACAACCGGTGTATTCCCTTTTCCAAGGTGTGTAATCTTGAGAATGATTGTGGTGATGGATCAGACGAGAAGGACTGCAAGAACAATTGGATGTGTGAAGACGGGAGTTCATATCTCTCCCTAGACCAGTTTTGTAACGGAAAGCAGGACTGCCAAGATTTCTCCGATGAGTGCAACGATACCTGCACAAGGAAGGTTCTCGATACAACCATGCTCGTAGCAGCTGCTATAATCGGTTCTGCTGGCTTGCTCCTTAACATTGGAAACCTAACCAGACGAAATAAACAGAAACGAGAGAAAAATGGACATTTTATAAACCGAAATTTTGCGTTTCTTATTTCCCTCGGAGACATAACCACCAGCCTGTATCTATTAGGCTTGGTTATTGTACACGTTTCCAAAGGTACAGCTTTCTGTAAAACGCAACTCCAATGGCTAAGTTCACCGGCCTGTGGACTTCTCGGGACTTTGAGTACGACCGGGGCAATAACATCTTCAATTTCTATGGCTGCATTGAGTTGTTTCCGCCTGTTCGGTACGGTCAAAGCTTCCAGGTTCGTGCAGTCAGGCGAGGTCACGAACAAGGTGAAAAAGAGGGTGTATACACTCCAAGCATTCGTAATACTTCTTGCTGCAACCATAGCAACCATCCCGGTGGTTCCCTGGCTAAACGACTGGTTCGTCAATGGACTAACATTCGAGAACAACGTTCGAATTTTCCTTGGAGTCATGGATAAGAATGAGCTCCATGATGTGATACGAAGATACAATGGCGGCCGAAAAATAGGAAAACTTGACGGAATTTACCTGTCTTGGGACCAAATTAGCTTTTAGTGCTCCTTTTACAAAAGTCTCGACTACAATCCCATCACCGAAAAGCGGATTTCATTCTATGGAAATGATGCCGTCTGCCTGTTTAAATACTTCGTTAAAATGGATGATCCTCAGCTCGTCTTTGTGTGGTCTGTTTTTGTGTGGTCTGTCATTTCCCTGCACTGCGTGTGTTTCATTACAGTTGCCCTGTTCCATGTCCTGATCGGTATTATTGCGGGGAAATCACAGACCCAGAGTAAAAGTAAAGGAAATGATTTGAATATCAAAGTGACACTCATTTGTATAACAGATTTCTGCTGCTGGATGCCTTTCCTAATCTGCTGTATCCTCCACACCGCCGAGGTGTTGGATATGTCACCTTGGTACCAGGTCTTCTCCATCATCATCCTGCCCCTCAACTCAGTGCTAAACCCACTGCTATACAGCGACCTAGTCAAGAGGTTATTTGCAGTTTGTAGGCGTGAGACAGGGGACCCCACTTCGATCCAAACTGGTAATCGGATGGAGATAGAGATGCAAGATTTAGCTGTTGCGATACCGCATGACATAGCCGTACAAAATAATATCGACATAGAAGTTGATTGAGGGAGGCAGCAGGAGCAGACACGTATTTTGTAGAAGCTAATCAGATCATAGCTATTTTATATTATGTAGTATGAGCTAGAGTTGCATGAGACAGAGTTGTAAGTCACCCACTTTTTATTGAGTATACTAGCAAAAGTGGGGCAATCGTACCGATCGCATCAAGGGATATGTTTCCATATTTTTTCTCGCTGTCTCTCTCCTTCCCCCTCTTACTTTCTCTCTTGAGTGAGCACTTTCATTTCTTTCTCTCCTCTCTCTTACTCGGATCATGTGATCTGATCTTCCTA
>AVPN01003203.1:0-10378 GCA_000695325.1 Pleurobrachia bachei | reverse complement strand
AAAAAGGCATAGCAGGGTTAGGATTCGAAAATGACATTTTGGTATACTAAGTAATCGGTAGACGGACATTTTTGGTCACACTATTGCTAGGGCTAACGGTGTACCCTTAGTGCTGACAGCTGTAATTGGTGCATTCCTTCCTGTAATTCACAATGTTCATCATAATTCATCATGTATTCTTCATTTCAAAAGCGCTCATAAGTTGTTACCGTTGATTATAAGGTCTGAGAATAGTTAGTTAGAGATCGCATAGACTACTTTGCCTCGGATTAATCCATTGAGTAGTGTTGTCCCATCTCACGTTTCCGACTCTTATAAGCTTATGTAACTGGTCACATAACATGACCGACGGCAGGGAAACACAGCGCTATGGAAACATAGTGCAAATATTCTTGTTCCCAAAATAATTTAAGCCAGGGTAGGGTTTGGAAAAAGGTCGGCCAGCGTTAAAATCTGGGTGGTTGCGCCGATGCTGAAAAAAGTTTTTTAGGGTTAGAGCTCGAGTAGGGTTAGGCCTGGGGTTTGGGTTGGGGTTAGCCGACTGCCGACAATGCTATGGCACTTCCCACTTTCACCTGAAATCACTTTGGGCACGCTAAAGCCATGCCATGAAGTGGTTGAACGTCTCCCACTGTTACTTATATAGTGACTCGAGTTGAGTTGCGGTTAAAGTTGAAGCAATTTGAAACCAACTGGGGTCTCCTAAGCAACTACCTTGGTTGCCATAGCAACTGTCTCGTGGTTACCATAGCAACTGCTTTGATTACCATAGCAACTTGGCTACATAGCAACTGTCGTAGTTACCATAGCAACTGCTTTGATTACCATAGCAACTTGGCTACATATAGGATGCAATGGATCCAACATAGCAACCGCCCTGGATACCATAGCAGCTAACATCGTTTCAGCCAAAAATCAGGAAATCCAGTTTTAAGCTTATTGATCAGTTTTAAATCAATTTGCGGCAGGGTGAGGGAAACACGGCATTATGAATACAGGGTCTCAGAAGTGTTTGAAAAATGTTAGTTTGTTTCGCGTTTGATTCTTCAAATCAATTTTTTCTTTTACCTAGGTCTATTTATGTAAACTGGATAAACAATGACACGTTTGTTACTTCTGGTACTGAACTTTCTTACACTCGCATCAACTGCAGGTGAGATATTACCTTAATGTTAACGCAAATAGATTCACTGTAATCTCCCAACTCAGTAAAGACATTGTCCAAGCAGCTGACCAACTTCAGCTTGCCTTCTCCCAGGGGGTATAGAGGTGATGTGCCCCGTACCCCTCGTAATTGGGCCTGGGGCGCTTGCCAGTGATAAGTAGTAATGATCACATTATACCATTACAGTTTGGAGGGAAGCGACGTGTTCGGAATCTGACCCATCCGTCGACCCAGTGCCATGGGACCTAGCGGCGGTACCTCTTCACTTCAGCACTGATGGATCTTCACAATACATGAACATGTACTTCTTGAAGTCAGACGCCACTGTGTTAGGTTTGTGATTAACTAATTCAAGATTTGCAGAAAATAGCGAACATTACCAATATTATTTTTGTTGCTCTAAAATTCAAATTCGCGTTAAATTCAAAATGTGCAATTTTCAACAATCAAACACCATACTACATTTAGGTACGATCAATATCAACAATATTGACAATACTTACTACCTGGCATTTTGTACGGGTGAACTGCCAGGATCTTCTGAGCCGGGTGCAGGCCTTACCAGGGATGCATACAATGTCAAGTCAAGCAGCGCCTCAGGACTGGATGGCAACTGGAAGATGACAATGTCAGGTAGCCGATCCCCGCCCCCTAGTTTGTGCATGTCTTTCAATGACCGAATAAGACGGGTAATATCCTGTCACATTCCTAAAATCGTCCTAAACGTCTAATAATTCCTCTTTTATACAGATGTGGGTATAGTGGTAGAGTTTGAGGGAGAGATATTGATTGATCACAAATATAACAAGAGTGCCGATAGAGCTGTAAATTGCCGACGGCAGGGAAACACAGCGCTATGGAAACATAGTGCAAATATTCTTGTTCCCAAAATAATTTAAGCCAGGGTAGGGTTTGGAAAAAGGTCGGCCAGCGTTAAAATCTGGGTGGTTGCGCCGATGCTGAAAAAAGTTTTTTAGGGTTAGAGCTCGAGTAGGGTTAGGCCTGGGGTTTGGGTTGGGGTTAGCCGACTGCCGACAATGCTATGGCACTTCCCACTTTCACCTGAAATCACTTTGGGCACGCTAAAGCCATGCCATGAAGTGGTTGAACGTCTCCCACTGTTACTTATAGTGACTCGAGTTGAGTTGCGGTTAAAGTTGAAGCACTTTGAAACCAACTGGGGTCTCCTAAGCAACTACCTTGGTTGCCATAGCAACTGTCGTGGTTACCATAGCAACTGCTTTGATTACCATAGCAACTTGGCTACATAGCAACTGTCGTAGTTACCATAGCAACTGCTTTGATTACCATAGCAACTTGGCTACATAGCAACTGTCGTAGTTACCATAGCAACTGCTTTGATTACCATAGCAACTTGGCTACATAGCAACTGTCGTAGTTACCATAGCAACTGCTTTGATTACCATAGCAACTTGGCTACATAGCAACTGTCGTAGTTACCATAGCAACTGCTTTGATTACCATAGCAACTTGGCTACATATAGTATGCAATGGATCCAACATAGCAACCGCCCTGGATACCATAGCAGCTAACATCGTTTCAGCCAAAAATCAGGAAATCCAGTTTTAAGCTTATTGATCAGTTTTAAATCAATTTGCGGCAGGGTGAGGGAAACACGGCATTATGAATACAGGGTCTCAGAAGTGTTTGAAAAATGTTAGTTTGTTTCGCGTTTGATTCTTCAAATCAATTTTTTCTTTTACCTAGGTCTATTTATGTAAACTGGATAAACAATGACACGTTTGTTACTTCTGGTACTGAACTTTCTTACACTCGCATCAACTGCAGGTGAGATATTACAGTCGGACCCCGATTTAATGCCCCCCGATTTAGTGAAACAGTCGGACCCCAATTTAGTGACCCCCGATTTAGTGACACCCCGATTTAGACCCCTATTTAGTGCCCCCCGATTTAGTGACACCCCGATTTAGTGACAGGATAAAAGGAAATTAACGGTATTTGACCCCGATTTAGTGCCAAGCCCGATTTAGTGCCCAAATTCCTTTCCCCCGAGGATGTCACTAAATCGGGGTCCGACACAAATAGTTAGATTCACTGTAATCTCCCACCTCAGTAAAGACATTGTCCAAGCAGCTGACCAACTTCAGCTTGCCTTCTCCCAGGGGGTATAGAGGTGATGTGCCCCGCATCCCTCGTAATTGGGCCTGGGGCGCTTGTCAGTGATAAGCAGTATCACATTATACCATTACAGTTTGGAGGGAAGCGACGTGTTCGGAATCTGACCCATCCGTCGACCCAGTGCCATGGGACCTAGCGGCGGTACCTCTTCACTTCAGCACTGATGGATCTTCACAATACATGAACATGTACTTCTTGAAGTCAGACGCCACTGTGTTAGGTTTGTGATTAACTAATTCAAGATTTGCAGAAAATAGCGAACATTACCAATATTATTTTTGTTGCTCTAAAATTCAAATTCGCGTTAAATTCAAAATGTGCAATTTTCAACAATCAAACACCATACTACATTTAGGTACGATCAATATCAACAATATTGACAATACTTACTACCTGGCATTTTGTACGGGTGAACTGCCAGGATCTTCTGAGCCGGGTGCAGACCTTACCAGGGATCCATACAAGGTCACACCAAGCAGCGCCTCAGGACTGGATGGCAACTGGAAGATGACAATGTCAGGTAGCCGATCCCCGCCCCCTAGTTTGTGCATGTCTTTCAATGACCGAATAAGACGGGTAATATCCTGTCACATTCCTAAAATTATCGTCCTAATCGTCTAATAATTCCTCTTTTATACAGATGTGGGTATAGTGGTAGAGTTTGAGGGAGAGATATTGATTGATCACAAATATAACAAGAGTGCCGATAAAGCTGTAAATTGTAAGGAGCAGTGGTACGGAAAAGTAGCATTTGTAGATTTCTGTGGAGGTGGTGCTGCCAACTATTATCTGGCAGGTCAGTAAGTAGTGTATATATAATACTAAAAGTGGGTTTGGTTATATATGCAGGCTTCCCTGCTAGTGAAGCAATGGGACGTGGGGACTGGGGGGAGGTGTCTGAGTGCTGATTACGATATATATTGTTTGGCAAATGGTATTATTACGATGCATCATTTTATAGGTTGCGATCCTCTGGGGGAGATTGCCCCTTTTCTCCACTCAAAGTTCAAAGCAGGGTGCTCCTACTCTAGAGTCGCAGTCATAACATCTGCACTGTCTCACTCTCTTCCCAAACTAGAGGGTTACACCGTTTTCTCTCATCCGGTTATTAGACGTCTATTGAGAATATGAGATCCCAGTACCGTTGCAAGCCTGCAAGAGCTAGGTATTCAGAGTTTTGGGACACTGAGTTGGTATTTAAGTTGTGGGACGTACCCAATGAGACACTATCTCTCATGGATATATCAAAGAAGACCTTCGTTAATATGTTCTCTCATATCTTTGAACCGATCTATTATAGATATAAGATCTTTGCTCAAACCGGCGTCTCTCTCTCTCGAGACGCACCTGTAGTTCATTTGCCTAGAGGCAAGTTACCTAAAACTCAGCAAGTAGGTCCATTAGAACCGATCTCTCTCTCTCTCGTAATGACGAGAGACCCAACATTTGTCCTGTTCGCCTTGTTTATGATTATATCGACAAATCTAGCGAAATTAGGGGCTCTGAAGTTGCCCTATTTATCACAACAACGCGGCCCCACAAATAGATTACACAGGGCACAGCCCGTCGCTGGTTATAAGATTCTTTGTCACGGGCAGGGATTGACACACAGAAGTTTTCAGCTCATAGTTTTCGGGGGGCCGGTGCATCCGCCAGAAAGGCGGCAGGTGTGCCTACAAGGGAGATAATGGAGCGTGGGGGTTGTAAGAGCGATAAGTCCCTGTCTAAACACTATCTCCGCCCATCAGGGGTAGCTACAGCTACAGCAACTACAACAGACCCTGTCGATCAGGTTACTCCAACAGGGTATCAGGTTACTCCAACAGAGGAAAGCGAGGATCTGGATACTACTGATTGATGAGGTTTTGTCTTTTTATATTTTGTATATACAAACATTTAAAGAGTGTGAGATTTTATTTGTAAGATTTATTTGAGTAAGTGATTTTAAGATTTATTTATTATATATTTATTACTAACCCCAACACCGGGGGCAAATGATCGAACCCAATGTGAATGAGACTCATCGTGATTAACTCTTCATACGGTTAACCCCTTTCTCTCTTCGGCAGCTTCTCTTTGGCTGTTGGAAAGTGATACCAATCGGTGTTGGGTAGTGGGTGGGTTCGGGTGCAGCTCTCCCAATGGTGTGCCCTAGCAAGTTACCCGGTCGCAATCATCCCGTAGTTTTGGAACTATGAAGAGATGGGTGGGGGGGAGACAAACACGACACACGGGTTTTCCAAAGTACTTTCGTAATTATTCAATTACATCATCAGTGGATCTTGCTAAAACATGAGAAATGTTAGAAACTTAGATAAATCACTCCACTCCCAAATAAAATTCAACATCTCAAAAAGGTCAAAAAATTGTTCCGAAAATAATGTAAGGCCGCCACTAGACAACGCACCACTCCACAGAAGGTGAAGTTGGGGACGCTATAGTGAATCATACAGTGCATTGCGCACGTTTAAACGCGCGCAACGCAATGCAGGCTACACTTAGCGTGTTACAGACGTGTGTCAGTCTCACAAAATCATCAAAAGAATTTAACTAAAACTCAAAACCAGGGATCTCTAACCGACTATCTCACAACGCTAATTCTATTCAAACCAAACAATTTCGTTCTATAAACATCAATAAAACTATTCTCATTCTCAGTCCTGTCAAGGTCTACAGCTTTTACTTGTTTAACCAATCCTAAAATATAAATGTTCAAATTCAAGGAGTCCGGGTGTTTAGAAAAACAATGCGTAGATAGGGCACTCTTGCAATCATTTTCCGGGCTGAACTTATCTCTGTACCCATTCATCCTCCTAAGAAGGGGACAAGTCATACACCCCGGTCCACCACACTGGTGTGTGTGTGTGTGTGTGTGTGTGTGTTTCGATTTGCGCGTGCTAAATGTTTTCGCTCATATCTCCCGTTCCTGATAAGATAAAAACTTGATCATGGTTGCGTTGGATAGAGAAAAATCTCATCTTTCCAATGCTTTCAGGTTCAAGTCTTAAGATTACCAGGAACTTGATTTCGATTGAGAGTATGTAAGGCGCGAAGGATATCTTAGTACACGGCCTTCTAGCCCGTCCCTTGGTTAAAATTTTTAACTATAATTCCTCTTTTATACAGATGTGGGTATAGTGGTAGAGTTTGAGGGAGAGATATTGATTGATCACAAATATAACAAGAGTGCCGATAAAGCTGTAAATTGTAAGGAGCAGTGGTACGGAAAAGTAGCATTTGTAGATTTCTGTGGAGGTGGTGCTGCCAACTATTATCTGGCAGGTCAGTAAGTAGTGTATATATAATACTAAAAGTGGGTTTGGTTATATATGCAGTCTTCCCTGCTAGTGGAGCAATGGGACGTGGGGACTGGGGGAGGTGTCTGAGTGCTGATTACGATATATTGTTTGGCAAATGGTATTATTGCGATGCATCATTTTATAGGTTGCGATCCTCTGGGGGAGATTGCCACTTTTCTCCACTCAAAGTTCAAAGCAGGGTGCTCCTACTCTAGAGTCGCAGTCATAACATCTGCACTGTCTCTTCCCAAACTAGAGGGTTAACCGTTTTCTCTCATCCGGTTATTAGACGTCTATTGAGATCCCAGTACCGTTGCAAGCCTGCAAGAGCTAGGTATTCAGAGTTTTGGGACACTGAGTTGGTATTTAAGTTGTGGGACGTACCCAATGAGACACTATCTCTCATGGATATATCAAAGAAGACCTTCGTTAATATGTTCTCTCATATCTTTGAACCGATCTATAGATATAAGATCTTTGCTCAAACCGGCGTCTCTCTCTCGAGACGCACCTGTAGTTCATTTGCAAGTTACCTAAAACTCAGCAAGTAGGTCCATTAGAACCGATCTTTCTCTCTCTCGTAATGACGAGAGACCCAACATAATTTGTCCTGTTCGCCTTGTTTATGATTAATGATTATATCGACAAATCTAGCGAAATTAGGGGCTCTGAAGTTGCCCTATTTATCACAACAACGCGGCCCCACAAACAGATTGCACAGGGCACAGCCCGTCGCTGGTTATAAGATTCTTTGTCACGGGCAGGGATTGACACACAGAAGTTTTCAGCTCATAGTTTTCGGGGGGCCGGTGCATCCGCCAGAAAGGCGGCAGGTGTGCCTACAAGGGAGATAATGGAGCGTGGGGGTTGTAAGAGCGATAAGTCCCTGTCTAAACACTATCTCCGCCCATCAGGGGTAGCTACAGCTACAGCAACTACAACAGACCCTGTCGATCAGGTTACTCCAACAGGGTATCAGGTTACTCCAACAGAGGAAAGCGAGGATCTGGATACTACTGATTGATGAGGTTTTGTCTTTTTATATTTTGTATACAAACATTTAAAGAGTGTGAGATTTTATTTGTAAGATTTATTTGAGTAAGTGATTTTAAGATTTATTTATTATATATTTATTACCAACCCCAACACCGGGGGCAAATGATCGAACCCAATGTGAATGAGACTCATCGCGATTAACTCTTCATATGGTTACCCCCTTTCTCTCTTCGGCAGCTTCTCTTTGGCTGTTGGAAAGTGATACCAATCGGTGTTGGCAAAAACAGCGACAAATGCAGTGGAAGTGGGGATCTGATCTGTGGGTCGTGCCAGTGTCACAGCAGCACTTATGGAGACCACTGCCAGGTATCAACTCACATCTGAAAACTACCTCCCTCTTTCTTTCCCTCTTTCTTTCCCTCCAAGCTCAGACTCTGAACTCTCTGAGTCAGAGCTACCTCTCATTGCTACGTCTCTCTAAGCTAATTTTTCCCTGCCCGGGTGGATGCTTTGCAAACAGGCATAGCAGGGTTAGGATTCGAAAACGACATTTTGGTATACTAACTAATCGGTAGAGGGACATTTTATGTCACACTATTGCTAGGGGCAACGGTGTACCCTTAGTGCTGAAATGGTGCACTTTGATTAGAACGCACAGCCCCGGCTTCCGCGCGCGCATTCCTTCCTTTAATTCACAATGTTCATCATAATTCATCATGTATTCTTCATTGCAAAAGCGCTCAAAAGTTGTTACCATTGATTATTAGGTCTGAGATTAGTAATTGGAGATCACATAGACTAGAAACGGAGCCTAATTAGGTAACTCATCATGTCCCATCTCACGTTTCCGACTCTTATTAGCTTATGTAACTGGTCACATAACATGGCCGACGGCAGGGAAACACAGCGCTATGGAACATATTCTTGTTATTTGCTACCTCCTCCCCCCCCCCCCATGCAGTGTAACCAGACGACAGAGGTGAGCAATGAGAATTGTATAAACCCAAGTAACGGGTACATCTGTGGTGGAGATAATAACGGCAAGTGTATCTGTGGACAGTGCGAGTGCATCCAACCCAACAGGAATAACTACCTTCGATGGGGTAATTAATTAATTAATTAATTAACTGATGTGAGAAATAATTAATTTGTAGGGGAGATATTCAAATTATTTAATCAGATGTGATGGTTATTATAGGAGAGAGATGTTACCAATATCATCAATTATCATGATTATATTGATTTATGAAAATCCATGAATCCCAATAAATAGTATTTCAGAACAATTCATGCTTAGTTTCACCACGTGTAATCCTCTATACTAAGTACAGACGGACCCCGATTTAGTGACATCCTCGGGGGAAATGGTTTTGGTCACTAAATCAGGGTGGCCACTAAATCGGGGTCGAATGCCGTTAATTTCCTATATTGGGGGAAATTTATCCTGTCACTAAATCGGGGTGTCACTAAATCGGGGGGCACTAAATCGGGGTCCGACTGTACTACTATTTCAGGTCAATACTGTGAGTGCAGTAATTACGAATGTCCTCGGAATAACGACAATGAAATCTGCTCCAATAATGGTTACTGCTTCTGCGGAGTGTGCGATTGCACGAAAACATCCGGAGGTGAGAAGATTTACAATACTTGTTCGATCGTTTCTCTCCCCACCCTTGTGTACAGTGTAACTACTTCCCCGCTCCGCCACCACGCACAACATGTCTGACTACCTCTAACAACCCCCTCCCTCCAGGTACAACAAAAGACGACAATGATCCCAAGTACACGGGAGATGATTGTGGATGTCCCGTATCTACTGACACCTGCATTGCACCCGATAAAAAAGAGGAGTGCTCAGGTACGTACCCGCTACATCTCATTTTATATCTTTTCTTCATATATCCATGATCATTATTGGTTTTCATCAGCCCCCATTAATACAAAGGTCTCTAGCGGGATTGTTTAGTCGAAACACAACTTTTTTGCACCTTTTTGATACGTTTTATCCCATAACTTGTGTTGTCATTGCACTCTAAATCCCCCTCCCCCTCCAGGTCCAGCGAATGGAAAGTGTGTATGTGGGGAGTGTGAGTGTGCCCCCGATCATTTCGGCCAGTTCTGTGATATTTGTCCCGATTGTGGGCCTCTCAATTGTACCCTTTATACGGACTGTGTGAACTGTGTCTACAGCGACAAGGTAAAATATTTTTCGGTAGATTTTTATTGGTATGATCGCCTCAGTTTCTTAGTAAAATTTATTCAATGGCTAATAGGAACTGACCGAATCAGTTTCATACTGATCCCTGATTGGCTGATAACCAGTCACGTGACCTAAATAACGGGTTCTGATTGCTTGTTTACTTGTGTGGCTCGGTTCCTGATGACTAACAATTCCTCTCTCTACAGGAGGGAGAAACATGTTTGGAAGAGTGTAGGGATACAGAGGGCAATAAGATTACCACAATGTTATCCACAGATGAACGGGTTGACACCTCAAAACTTGGTAGGATCTGTTTTCCTCTATAGCTATCTCTTATTTAGATTCAACATTGAATTGAACTAGATCCAAAAACCAAACAAGTTTGGTGGATAGCCGGGGCCGCAGGAACTAAAAATCCTGCGAAAGTTTTGATACATGAACTTTCTTGCCAGGTTCTGCCTACAGATCGCGCGCTTTTAAAAAAAAAATAAGGTCTGAACAAAACAAGAACTTTCGGGGCCTGGGGTACTGTTAAATTCGCGTTTCCATGATTATAT
>AVPN01003202.1:0-10332 GCA_000695325.1 Pleurobrachia bachei | reverse complement strand
TCTCTCTCTCTCTCTCTCTCTCTCTCTCTCTATCTCTCTCTCCCACAGGGTAATGAAGGACCAGAATTAGAGAACCTGACTGCAAAGCTGTGTTTTGTTGACTTGGCGGGAAGTGAAAGGTTGAAAAGGACAGGGGCAACTGGTGACCGGGCTAAGGAAGGCATCTCTATTAACGGAGGCCTGGTGAGACACCCTCGTTCCATATATCCCTTAAAACAATTAACATTCTCATTCCATATAATTTTATTGGTTTCAAGTTCCCAACCACAACTTCAATCATGTCACCGCCGGCTTTTACAGTACAAGTTACGTGTAACTAATCCCACTCTCTCGCAGCTGGCTCTTGGTAATGTTATCTCAGCTTTGGGAGATGAGAAAAGGAAAGCATCACACGTCCCATACAGAGATAGCAAGTTGACACGGTTACTTCAGGACAGTCTCGGTATGTGATATTTAGTAATAGGGATTAGAGATGAAATAGGAATAAAGTTGTTATGTAAACGTGTTATGTTTTAACCTTTCTTGAGAGTGGTGAGAAACAGTATAGGTATTGTTATACATCGAACAACTAAAAGTCATTCTAACGATATGCTAATACTCCAGGTGGGAACAGCCAGACCCTAATGGTAGCCTGTGTTAGTCCATCTGATAGGGATTTTATGGAAACATTGAACACTCTAAAGTACGCCAACAGAGCCAAAAACATCAAGAATAAGGTGGGTTGTTGTTGGATGTGTTATCAATCCGCTCCATTCCTAAATCAATCCCCAATCACCATGATAGGAAACGCTAGTTCAGCTCCTTCAAATGTCGTTATTACCCCTCCCAATACACACAATGTCTCACCAACCCCACCAGCCATATAGTGTAACTATCTCCCCTCTATCCTCAGGTGGTTGTCAACCAAGACAAGACAAGCAGAGTTATCAATGCCCTGAGAGAGGAGAACATGAAACTGCAAGCTGAACTCATGGAGTATCGACTAGGACAGGTAATGGATACTAATTATTGTTACTCGAATACAATGCCACCCCTAACAACCCAGTTCCTAATCCCTAACAAGAGAACTAACTACACCTTGTAGCACTCCCTGTTACTCCATCACAATTCTAACCACCTGTTTTGGACCAAAAGCAACACCCTAGGCTCTAGATCTAACTGTACCCCCAGACATACTCCCTTCCCTACTCCTAACACCCCTTCCTACACAGAGGACGGGCGAGGAGGGTGGACAATCAGATCTGTTCACTGAAAACACCATGTTACGAGCTGATAATGACAAACTAAGACTGAGAATTAAGTGTTTGAAGGAGACACAGGATAGCAAGGATGAAGTGATAGCGGAGCTGAGGACAAAGTCACTCTGTGCTGACATGACAGGTTAGTTGGTAGTTGCCTTGCTCGATCCTGGACAAAATAAATCTTGCTCAATCAATACTGTGAATCTGATTTAGGAGGTTTTACAAAATCATTTATTTATTTCATGGTTACATTTGGTTGCATATTAAATCTGATAATTATCCAAGTAACATCCAGATAATAATTAAACTTCCTTTTCAGCATCTGGTGAGACAGACATGACAGAGATAGTGCACGGCTACCTAAAAGAAATAGAAACTCTCCGCTCCCAACTACTAGAATCTCAATCAACTGCTACCTCAATCAGAACCCCAGTACGACCCACCACTGCTGGAGGAGTCACCTCGACTGCATCCAACATACTAAACAATAGCGTAGACGAGGTGATCAGAGAGGCGAGGTGTGACCTCGAGAAAACCATGGCAAAAAGATCCAGGTAAATAATCTGTCGTATATACGACAAGTCTATACAGACTTGGTCATGTGTGTGTTGTATGTGTATGAAGTGAGTGGTTGATGTCTACAACAGTGCATATTTAATACAATATCCTTGGTCCAGGTTGGCCCATAAGAAGGATTTGGAGATCACGCGGATGGGGGGAGATGAAAAGGGAGGTTTGGAGGTGACAACTCTGGGTGACAAAGCTCTGGAAGTGACAAAGTTAGATGAGGACAATAAGGAGAATGAGTGTGACGAGGAAATGGAAGTGGAGGAAATAGATAACGAGGATCAAGGTGAGAGAAATTGTTATATTAACTAGGGAGAGAGATAGAGAGAGATCATTGTTTTGTCTGATCTCAAAATCCATCCCCTAAATTCCAACTCCTATCCCTCAAACCCCGTTTCGTAATCGTTCCCAAGTTCCACCAATCCTAACGCATACATTAATTAGTTAACTCTCCCTCAGATGAGAACAACCAGGACAGTCCAGAAGACGAGGAAGAAGAAGAAGAATTTGTAGCAAACCAAGAACAGCTCACAGCCATGGAAGAGAGTCTAGCAGACCTGGCAGGTAACCGTCTTGTTTTGCTTTCTACATCCTATCACTCGCCATCTCAAGGATGAGAACATCCAATTCAAATATTCCACCCACCCGCCACATCCCAGTCAATACTTGCAGGGGAGATTAATATCAAACAGAAGTTGGTTGATGAACTAGAAAAGAGCCAGAAGAAGATACTGGCAATGAAACAGCAGTATGAAGAGAAGTTGCAGGTGTTACACAACCAGATACAGGTACGTAGTTTTATTTTAGAAACTAGTTCAGTTTTCATGGTCGCACAGAACAGTTCTGCACATTCTGCACTGAGGTACCGCCAGACAGAGTAGTTCTAATGATGTTTTCAGTTTGTCTGTGCAGTTTCAATCGAATCTTTTGACCATATATGGTATAACTGTCGTTGCTAGGTAACCTGTGACGAGAGGGACAAAGTTCTAACCAATCTGAGTAGTAACGATAGTAACAAGAATAAGGAGCAGATTAAAACTACCAAGGATCATTACGCCAAAAAACTAAAGGTGAGAGAAAAGTGAAAACTGTTACTCCAATCTTTTATCTCGTGTACCTTTCCGATTTCTTACTCTGTTCTAACCCTTCTTTCACGGTACACAGTGAGAGAGGGGCGAGGGCCAAGCAACTCTTACTATCTTACTAATATTGGAAGTTTGAAATCGTTTTATGTGAGTTCAAAATGTCTTCTTTTACGGAACTAAGAGAAGGCAACTCTCCCACTCTCGTTTACCACCACTTTCCACCACTTCAGAACATGGAGTCTGAGATGAAGAGGCTGAAGACAGCCCACAGGGAACATGACCGCTTGGTAAAGAGCAACAAAGACTATGAAAAGAATATGAAGAATCTACAGACTGAGCTGACACAAATGAAGAAGAATAAGGTATGTGCTATACCTAATACTCCTCTTCTTCTTGGCTTTCTTTCAGTCCCTAACCCTTCTACACACTGTTGCAGGAACCCGAATTCGCGGGGATTTGGATTGGATTATGTTGGATTATAATATTTCCGCATTTTGAATAGAGGATGCTCAGTAATAATAATATCTTTCTGTTCCCAGGTGAAGTTGATGAGACAGATGAAGGAGGAAAACAACAAGGCAAAGAAACAGGAACAGAAGAAGCAGCAAGAAATTATCAAGTTGACACGAGAGAAACAGAAACAGGTTAGACATGATCATCATGATGGGCCTCTCTCCCCCTCCCCCCATCTCTCATTCTCCCTCTCACTCCAACTCTAACTCCCACCATATACATCTCTCTGAAATTCACTTATTGTCTCTGCAGGTGTCCCAGATAAGAAAGCTACAGCTGGAACAAAAGAGTAAGGAGATGGTTCTGAAACGAAAACAGCAGGAGATCAAGGTCATGAAGAAGCAACAACAGGTAACTATTGAACTGCTGTCTGGCTTGATTTTAATTGTTGATCCAATTGTCGTGTTTAGATCTCTATTCTCTCGTAACCCGTTTTCATCCAGGGTTAGCCTTCGCCCTTCAAGTTAATAAGAGTCTCGCTGTCACCTCATTTAATCCCTTTGTCTCCATCCCTAGACATTGAATGTAAAGCGGGCCCAAGCCAAGGGTGTGCCTGTAGCTGAGATACAGGCTGCGGATGCAGAGAGACACAACAAGCGTCTCAGTTCCCAATATTCTTCATTCTCGGCACGACAGAAGTGGAATCAATTCGAGAAGAAAATATGTCAGAATATTATCAGGTACTTTACTTGCTTATACTATCTTCGCTAAAGCGCTACCTACGTATTATTGACCGAAAATCGTATTTTACAATTCATTTTCGCCCTCCACTACAAATACCAGTACACAGTGTGTGTACTACACACCGATCTTTCCATCCCCTACCCGTCCCCTACCCATCCCTTCTCATCAGATCTAATCCCCTCCCCTGTCCCCAAATGCCACTCATCCATATAATCCCCACCCCCCTCCTCCCAGGAAACACACAGTGACCCAAATGGAGATGGAGCTAGACAGACTGGTGAAGGATAGAGAGAAGTTGGAGAAGGATCTAGATCATGCCATTAAAGCAAAGGATAAACTTCTTAAGGAGAGGAATCCGGTTAGTGTTTTAGAAGTCACTACAATAACACGACTTCATACATCGACCATTTTGGATTTTTGCCAACGTTGGGCCTTGTCCAGTTATATCCCCATGACTTCCAATGAACCAAGTCATAACGAGTAATCGTGCTAATCCCCCCCCCCCCTCCTCAGAATGAAGATGAACTGCAGGAGTTAGATGAGCAAATTGAGGGTCTGACTGCACAAGTAGAATACCTTCAGGAGAGCATCAGTGATCACCAGGTACATAATGGGAGCACAACCAGGGTTCAGAAGGAGATTTAGGGGATAAAACAGGCTTCCCCACCTCTTGTTCATTTCCTCTTTTTGAACGAGGTCACACGAAACAGCTAAACAAGTCATCCTCATGAGACCTCACGAGACCTCATTCCACTAATCCTCCTTTAATCAAAAAGCCAATTAATTAACTAATTTCAGGGTGATATAGTGGAGATGATGGATGGTAGGGAGAGAGGAGACACTCTGGATTTACAAGATATCATTGGCAGTAGCTCTCTATCTGACTGTAAATACCTACTGGAGCACTTTATCACCTTCGCAACAAACAAGGGTAAGTATGGAATTGGAGGTATTGGAACGCGACAAGGTCTTCTCTGTGGCTGCAAAAGCTAGCATCACCTCCCCCAGCCTCCCCATCTTTCCTTCCTTCACCCCATTCCACTACAACAGTCAACAACCAACCCCCTCTTCCAGGTCTAGCAGCTGCACAAAGTAACGCTAAGATAAAGGAGACGGAGGGTACAGCAAAATCTCTGAAACAGGCCCTAGAGGAAACTGAGCAGAAACTGCTTGACAGTCAGGTGAGACCCGGTTTCTGAATAGATATCTGTTCAATGGCCAGAACGTTAAATTCCTTACTTACTTACAAATCCGGATAACCCATTTCACCACTCTCTCTTCCAAACAACGTCTTCCCATTACCGAATTCCAGACCCCAGTTGCATTCTAACACAACTTGAAACTTCTAACACAACGTTTAATACAACTAAGAACTTCTAACACAACTTATAATACAACTTCTCCCCCAGTCGTCTCGTGACACTGTCCAAGAAACATCAGCAGCTTCAACAGGAGATAAAACAGTAGTATCTGCAGCTGCTGCTGCGGGCAATGCAACCCAGATGGATTATAACACACCCTGTAAAACGTACAGTATGCTATATGCTACACCTGGCAAGAGTTTCTTCCCTCAACTCTCATCGGTAAGTGCTTTCTTGATTCACAATAGCTATTGTACTCTGATTTACTAGGGGTTACTAGCTATTGTCACATTGCTTTGTGTTAAGCGAGTGTCCAGTTCGGATATTTTATCATTCCCATTTGTTGAGTGGGCGTTGACTCAACACAGTTGAGTCCCAAGGGCCAAGAGTATTCATCAGTTCTCTAACACACAGATGGATATCAGCACTATGTTAGTACTGGTTCTACACGCTATCTACTGGATGCTGTGTAAAGTGGAGGTGTCTCTTTTTCTCTTCCTCGAATTTACCACTTTTTTTCTTTGTTTTTCTCTCTTTCTCCTCGAATTTATCACTTCTTTTCTTTGTTTTTTCTTGTTGTTTCAGTCTCTCACTTTTCTTTTCTTCGTTTTTGGTTTTCTCATTTTACCTTTTTTTTGTATTTGATTTCCTAGTTTATACCTCTTTTCAAGAATCTGTTTTTGGTTTCTCATGCTCAACTTTCTTTTTTCTGTCTCTCAGTTTGGTTGAAAATTTTACATTTTCTGAGTTTTTAGAGTTGTTGAAATGGCTGACTTGAACTTATTTTTATATTTCGCTATTTTGTTTTTCAGTGAAACATCAGCTGCAAAGTCATTCATGATTTGACCTCTTTTTCCGTTGTGTTCCCGCACATCCCCTTATCACCCAACTAACACCCCTGTCTTCTCCAGGCATCACCGCCAGTCACACTTACTCGAACTGAGAGCTTGATAAAGAGCAGGATGGAATCACCGACAGACTTTGGAAATCCTGCCACCCCTCCTGAAACCATCCTCACCTCGGCATCTACCCCCTCGATCCTTGCAACACCTTCCCATCTGAATCCTAAAACAGGTAGGTGAGGAGTGGGTGGGTGTTACTATGTATCATAAAATCGCATGTTGTGTTTTCTTTTTCTTGTTAAAATTTGATTAATTTGCTTCGCATGATTGTTCTTCTCTACATACCACCATAACGAAACCCCTCACTTAACATATAATGACAAGTCCCCCTCCCGCCTCTCTTCCCAGACAAGCGAGCCAGGAGCGGTAGTCGTTGCGGTAGCCCTGCCTCCCCTCCCTCCCCCCTCTACATTACACCCACTCCCTCCCTAGTCCCTACACAATCACCCGCAGACAAGCGAGCCAGGAGCGGTAGTCGTTGTGGTAGCCCTGCCAGGGGTAGAGTGAAGGCCGGTAAGAACAACATGGAGTGTGTATGCGTGCATAGAAATAATATTGTGCTGTTGCACAATACAACAATAATACACACAATATAACAGAGCCTACTTTTCTTTTCCACGGGGTTAGCCCCTTTCTAATATCCAGGATCGGCTGATTGCTTTTCTTCCAGGCACAAATTTAGTGAACCGAAGTCGTGATTTGTATTTTAGATGCAATAACAAACATGACAAGAATCATATTAATGTCTTGTCGTTGTAGTAATTAGTAGTAGTTTTACCAAATTGGAAATGTGCTGTTATCTGATCTGCTTTAACTTTCTGCTGACAGCCAATAAACAGGGGTTGTGAGCCGCGTGATATATCTACCGTGTGATATCTACCGCGTGATATATACCGCGTGTGAGGCATTGTGCACGTGAATCACACAACACACATGATAACTCACGCGTGACATTCCAATCTCCACAGGCGAGGGTATAGTGAACTTGGTGGAGCGTGGTGAGAGGATAAGGAAGAGGAACAGTGACAATGTGTTTGAGAGACTGCAAGGATCCAGCCCGGTCAATGTTAGTCCTGAGGGACACCTGGTTGAAGTTGAGGAAACGAGTAGTGGAGGTGGTACCACTGGGCTGCGATGTGTCAGGTAAGTCAGATTAGAAAGAATTAGACATTTTCTTGAAACTTGTATAACATTTTCGGGCCCCCACATCCCCTCCTCCTTTATGCTCTACATAAATTCACCCCTCCTCACCCCCTCATTCCTCGCACCTCCTCCCCCGAAGGGCCACACGCACAGTGTCCAGGGTGTCTCAGTATCTGGGAAGATCATGGTGTCTGGTAGTACTGATGGTACCATCAGAGTATGGGATCTTTCTGACGGAAAAGAGGTATGTTACATGTTTCTCTCATTCTCACAAAAACAGTAAAAAACGTTTGTGTCACTGTTCTCAACATGTTACTGAGAACTGAAGCTCGAGGTAAGTTGTGTTTCTTTGATCTACTATTGTCCACCACACCACACAATTGTTTCTACCATTCCACCTTTTACATATTTCCCTCCCAATCACAATATTGAACCCTCTTCCCTTCCTCAGGTACAACGAGCCCTCTACTCAGAGCAAGTTAAGAAAGTTGTCTACTCGCAAGAGGACAGCGTGGTATACGCCATCACCAATCAATCATTCAAAGCGTGGGATATTAGGACAGATCCTAAAACTTGTAGATCTGCCTCTCTCGCAGAGTTTCCCTCCGCCCTTCTCTACCCTCCCGGGTCACAGTTTATATACTATAGTACGGGAATTAGCGTGAGGAGTTGGAACATTGGACAATGGTGTGCGGTGAGTTGACTATTTCTCACTCTTACTCACAACTGAGTGGAAAAGAAGACACCCTGGTCTCTGCCCTCTACGAGCCCCCCTCCTCTCGTCTCTGCCATCTCCATATCGAGAATCCACTACCATGGTCTCCATCAATAACCCAACATTCCCAACCCTAATGTTAATACTAACATGTTATTTTACCCATTTCAGGCTGGTGTGTTGCACGGTCACAGTGGTCATGTGATGTGTCTGGAACATGTTGCTATTGACGACAAGAAATACATTGTAACGGGGTCCAGAGACCACTTCTGTAAGGTAGAGTTTTGTGTACCACCCTGTATCATTCCCTACTGCTCCATTATCTTATATTCGAATTGGGGTCTACACAATATTGACGGATCTAGTACACCCAATCCCTGGTGTATGATGGGTTCAGAGGGAACTAATAACACCCAATCACTGATCTCCCCCACATATCATGGTGGGTATCTAACACACCCAATCCCGACAGATATACGATGCTACAGACGGTATTGTGTCAGGCAGAATGCCCCAGGCCACGCTAAACCCACCCCACTTTGATGGTATTGAGTGTGTAGTTTGGGGATCGGGTCATCTTTATAGTGGGAGCAGGGATCAGACTATCAAAAAGTGGCACATTCAGACCCGGAAAGAGAAAGGGGTGAGTGATATTACAATCATTTCTAACTTCAATTTCTTGTTATTGTACCTTGCATGCTGCTGTTATTACTGACATTAATTCCCTCTCTCCCCCAGGGCCAGAGGCCAGCACACAAGGACCGGGTGCAGGCTCTAGCACATATCCCCTCCCTGGGAAGCATTGTCAGTGCAAGTAGGGATGGTGTTATCAAGCTGTG
Organism: Pleurobrachia bachei; assembly: GCA_000695325.1. NCBI lineage: Eukaryota > Metazoa > Ctenophora > Tentaculata > Cydippida > Pleurobrachiidae > Pleurobrachia > Pleurobrachia bachei. Next base: position 1,282 of record AVPN01003202.1, on the reverse strand, counting down.
GAGGGAGGAGAGTTTCGGGGATCCTAAATCTGACCCCGCTAAGAGCGTCATTGGTAAGTTGCACTACATCATGTACTTTTTTCATCGGTTGAGCGTCAAGGACGCGATGTATGCTATACCGAAGCAACACGGCATCGGGTCCATACTGGTACATTTGGTAACACTGCTACCAAATGTACCAGTACTAGCAGTGATCTAACCCCTCACCCCGACTCAACCCCCCCCTCCTCACTTTTCAGCGGAGATAGATGCCCACCCCGGATCCTCAATTCAAGATGTCCAAGTGTCTGGTAATCACATCTACACAGCGTCAGCTGATAGCACAGTGAAAATCTGGGCCATTCCCGAGACAGATTCCAATGATGCGATGTCAACATGAGACTCAGAGCTGTCAGATGAGAACTGTCAAAGCATTGACCTGACAGTGACAGGATGATAGAGAGAGGTGGATAAACGAGATGACAGAAAAAAAGAGTTCACGTATTTTGTATTTTGGAGAGTGTCAGTTCGTAATGTCTCCGAGATCCCTGGGGATTGTAGAGACAGTACGAAGACAGTTCAAGGTGTCAGTTGTACAATTGCAAATGCATGATTAGTGTGTTGGTATATATTTTCATTTTAGAGAAATATAATGGAGAGTGTTTGGTATTAATTGAGGGTTTGAAACCATGTTTTTGCTGTGCTGAACAATGTTGTGCTGGGGTTTGAAACTAATAATATTATATCCAATCTTTGTAAATTTTTTGAGCCATTTGGATGGAAAGTGAAACAGGTGATCTTGAAGAGAACCAAGAGAAACAAATTCTATTTTCCATCTTGTTGTTCAAGGTTCGTGATGCAATGAGTATGACGTTGCCAATCTGATTCGTTTTCAATTGGCTATTGATAGGTTTTGAGAGAAAGAAACATTAATTTATCGTATACAAATGTTTTCAAATTCAATAAATTTGTGTTTTAAATTTGTTAAAACTAGATTTCCGGTGCGGCTGATCTTCTTCGGGCTTCATTCAAGTCTCTGTTTCGCGGCGAAATAAACAAAGTTACGATGCAGCTTAAGACGCGCATTATTAATATTCGGCGCGCGCGAAATTTGAAATATAAAGCTGGGCGCGCGAAATTTGAAAAAATTTTGAGTTCAGTTTTTGAATAAAGTCGCGTTTTTTATTTAAGCGACAGGGGGGTCTTTTTTACCTTTTTTCAAACGCGTATAGCTCTGGTTCCTGATGAGCTATAGACTTGAAATTTAGAAGTTATAAAGATCAAGCCATGTTCTTGATAACCT
>AVPN01003201.1:0-10330 GCA_000695325.1 Pleurobrachia bachei | reverse complement strand
GACCAGTAGAGAACGTGAATGTGATAACTGAGAATTGTAGCATTCTCACATGTCGTAATTCCACCTACTGCAATGAAGTGATGTAGGTAATCAACAAATTAAGTATAGCCATTAGCCGTAAACTATTTTGACATAACCGCGTCATTGTGTGTGAGTTGCCGATTGCACTTGACACTCATGGGTCCATATTACCTTTCTGTAGACCTCCATTCCTCACAGCTTTGGGCATGGAAGCCCAATCGTGAACAGTATAATGACCAGAGGCCCCTCCGACTAGGATCAACACAACTAGCAGTAACATTTTGAGAATAGTTGTGGTCTAGCGGCCTAAAGAGGGTAACAACCTGATAATCGGATTAAGTGGTTAAAAACTAATTTGGTGAATGGCATTGGCACTTGGCAGGTGTTGTAATGTAGTCTAGAAAGTGTCAATCTAATTACAATAAAGTCTTGTCTCACTATCACAACATTCATACATGATTCAATGAACTTATTAACGTTTGGTACCTTTAGAGCCTCGAGCAACCTGTCTGGCGCCGCGACCTCATCTGAGAATTAAATAGGGTATGACGCCGTATCAAAGTGGCCGTTATATTTACGATAAAGTGCAGTAACCTCCTAAACACTAAAGCCCTAAAATTGTAATAAATACTGCTGCAGTGGTGTCATGACAACACATATTAGGACGTGTTTAACCTAATATTAGTACTGCAGGACCCTCTTAGTCTCTGACTGAGCGGTTTGCCTCTCTATTTGGTTGGTCGAGCTCAATGATCAAATGAAGATATATCCTCCACGCTTCAGCTGAGGTAGCTGGACGATTACTGGTTTTGTAGTTCACAAAGTATACAGCTCAGAAATACAGATTAATAGTTTCACTGTCTTTATACAACTAGTGCCTTACATAATCCATGCGAATATAACTTCATGTTATGTTGATATTGATCATTATATATGCTGTAAATACACTTAGCGATCCTGGGGGCGACATTCATTAGTCGCCTTAGCAACGATCAGTATATAGACCTTATATTCATCATCCTGTTTTTTGTTGTATTCTGATCTAATAGCGAATCATATATATGTAGTATAGCTACCTGCAGTTGTGTTATACACGCACTCCAAGATCAGCTTCTTCTTCTCTTGTACTTGCGAAGAAGTCACGTGATGTGTCACGTGTTTTAACTAGCTGCAGCTGCTCGTTGCCATGGATCTATCCGAACGCTGCTTGCCGTCCCATGCATCACTCCCTCTCTCTCTCTCTGTGCTTCTATCCCTCACACGTCGCTCTTTCTGATTGATCTGCTGTGAAAATGGGAGTTTTTACCACTACACGTTGTTGTAGCTACTGTTAACTTCTTATTGATTGTTTGATCGTGCTAAATCTGGTGTATGTTGTAGCCCACTATCCTATTATTAGTAGTTATTAGTCTATCCTATATGTTCAACCACTAATTCCTACCCAATTATAGGACTGGTGTATGATTGGTTGAACCTTATAAAACAACCAACCTACCATGTCTGAACGACGTAAGTAGAATTCCATGTCAGCTGATTCTGTTGTGCTACTACACGTTCCGAGGTCCCTTGTCTGAATTAATTTGACCTCCCCTGATAATTTGACCGATTCAATTATACTCTGTATATTTTCAGGGGGCCTCCCCACAACGGGACGGCGATACCAACGCCGCACAATAGGCAACAGGACCGCCAATGTACAGAAGGGAGCTACTACACAGGTAGGTTTGTTGAGTTACTGAACAAAGGTAGGTAGTAATTGTAACAAGTCATTACAGAGAGTTGGGTAGTAGTTGTAATTACACAAACAGAGAAGAATTAGGAGGAGGCCAGCTGGGGGGGGGGAGAATGAATATATTCACACCATAAATTGGAATTGAATTATTACTGTCACTAGTCTTGGTTATCGCACAGTACCCTCTGGTTACCATGGTAACCCCTAGTTACCCGATACCCCGTCCCTTTGAACAGAATGGGGTATACTAAATCGAGCATTCTCTCTTTGTGCTTGTTTGGATAAGGTCCTGTCTTGGTCACCATGGTTACCCGTTGTACACAAACCCATTACTGATTACTTCTCCACCCCTCTCTCTCCCTCTCTCTCACCCACCCGACAAAACATGCAGTTCTCCCAATTCATTCCTTTTTGTTGCCGTCGTGAGTTATTGTTCATGCTCGTTCTCTCACATCTGTTCATCTTCAAAACATAGCTTTGCTTCAACTGTAATGTGTAGTTTGATGTAGTGAGTTGAATATATCATGCCGTCGGAGAAAAAGGGAGTCCGGATAAAGGAACCTGAGAGAAAGGTGTCCAATGCAGTTGCCCCTATCCGTTCAACTCGACTGAGTGTTGTAAACCCTCCCAAATTTGTGAGTGATAGTCTTTGTCTCGACCCCTCACAAAACCTATCTTTAGACCTCCCTCTTTCGATGTTGCATGTTAGAAAATTGATTAGGTGGCCCCCACCTGTGGTAAATTAGAAAATTGAGAGAGGGATGGTTCTGTAGCAGAAAGTAGAGTGCTGCAGTGGCACCCCGCTCAAATGATGTGATGAGAATCATGGGGCTGTAATGAGTTATGGAATGAGTTATGGTCATGTTATAATTGAGTGAGAACATGACTACAAAGAGAGGGACCATGATATATAGGGGACAGATAGGGTATTATTATAGGGAGTTTGATTGGTGTCTGCCAGATGTTAACTCTCTTCATTTCTCTCTCAGCAACGGAAATCTGTCATTACGGGAGATGTCGTAAAGGATCTAATGAAGGCGAGCAAGGCAAGCCGCGACATAAAGAGACAGCAGGTAATTGCAATTGGTCCGCTTTTTCTGCCATTTTCAGAGTTATTTCAGAGACTTTTTCAGTGCTTTTTATGCTTGTTAACTATTCTCCTAGAGCTGCTTTTTCATCATTTCTACAACTGTAACACCTTGACCACCAGATTGATACGCGACACAAATGGCTTTTTGATAAGATAGCCGACTACTGCCAGATTTCTGTGGACAGTGTCGAGGATCAGATACTCGATTCAGATGTAAGAACCAAATGACATTTGAGTGGAGAAAGTACACCTGTCAAGCACTTGCGCGCAATCTGTAGTCATGGCAACGCGACTGAGTACTATACCTCCCAAGCTATTGTATAAGTATTTTACAGCAATCCCTCCCCCTCACTTCACTAAAACCCCACACCCCTCCCCTCATTTTGCCACTAACCCCAAACCCGTCCCCTCAGTTCGCACTGTTTGAGAATTTCTTCAAGGCGAAGGGTAGCCGAGTGCTGCTTGTGATTCATCATGGTGGTGGCGCTAGCGAAGAAGGGAAGGAGAAAAAGACCTCCCCCAAGCTACTTGTCACCAGCGGATTGGACATCGAGCTGCGAGGTTCCCTTATCTACTTTTTCCGAACTGAAACTGACAAGGCAATGTTGGAGAAAATGATGGAGAGGGATGTGTATTTTGGGCATATAGAGGCAGAGGATGGGGATGTGCTGACATCTATCCAGTCTCTACTGAACTCTCTCATTATCCCCATGTTGCAAAGCAATACAAACTGGGGAAAGATGGAGAAACTGGATAATCACAAGATGCTGCAAAACAACTTCATCTCTAGTCTTGATGATTTCTCTAAACTTCTCAACTCGGCCAAGGCCAACCTTTCTGAAACGTACGTAAACTAAAGCACGTGTGTTTGAGCATTTCTAGCACTGTTAAATTGTTGTTCTGTGTGTATTTTGTATGTCGTTTGTGTGTCTTTTGGTTTGAAACAAGTTTCTGTGAACTTCTTGCATATACTCTCTTGGAACTGCTGTTTGTGTCTTTGCACCCTGTTTGCTAACCCTGACAATCCAGTGCCCTCTGCAGTGTCAAGTTGAACATGCCCGAGGGACTACCGATCGAGGGACTGACCACACCCCAGCAGTATCAAGCTACAGGTAGCTGTCACCATAGCAACCACCCTCACCACCATGATAGCAACAACTCATATTACCATAGCAACCACTACCATCGCAAATCAGGTTCATCTTCACATTTCAAAACCATTTTATAATCATTATTATAAATCACTTCATTGATTAAGAATATCAACAACTTACACAATTCTCCACAGCTGGTAATTTCGATCTGGTGACCCAACTGGAGGGTATCGTGGCCGGATGGTGTAAGCAGATAGAACAAGTTCTGGCCCAGTCTGAGCAAATGAGGAAAGAGGCGGATGACACGGGACCTAACTCTGAACTGGTCTACTGGAAGGAGAGAATGGCGAGTTTCAATGCTCTCCTCGATCAGATCAAATCACAACCCTGCAAGACGACCATTGGTATTCTATTTGCAGCCAAGAGCAAGATCATCAAGCACTGGAAGACCCTCGATGCCCGGATTACTGATGCCGCCAATGAGGCAAAGGACAACGTGAAGTACTTGTATACCCTGATGAAGTTCTGTAAACCTCTGAAGAGGTGTAGTCCCGTGGAGATGTTGGATTGTATACCGGGTCTGATCAATGCCATCAGGATGATCAACTCTATCTCCCGATATTACAACACCTTATTTGTCAAGGTCACTAACCAGATGGTCAGTGCGTGCAAGACCTACATTCTAAAGGATGTCAGTAAGATCTGGGAGCTACCCCGGGACGAGGCCCTCCAGAGGATCGAGGATTGTCTCCACCTAAATAAGGAGTATCAGGCGTGCTTTAGACGAACCAAAGAGAAGCTGAAGGAGAGTCCCACTGACAAACAGTTTGATTTCTCCGAGAAGTATATCTTTGGAAAGTTTGAGATTTTCGCCCGCCGACTTGAGAAGGTGAACGACATGCTGCAAACCATGGATCGATTCAGTATCCTGGCTGTCAGTAAGATCGAGGGTATGGAAAGTCACAACAAACAGTGGAGTGCAATTGTGGGTATGGCCAAGAAGAAGAATTACGATATCCTGGATCACAGGAGGCAGGAGTTCGAAACGGACTATGATGATTTCCTCCGTGGTGTGGAGATGCTCCAGGGGAAACTCCAGAAGTTTATGGAGAGCTGCGTAGAAAGACAAAGCAGTGTAAGTGTATGGGGAAGATACCGGGTAATAAATCATAAATGGGTATACCCGGGTAGAGGGTAGATGGATTTTTACACTTTTCCTGAGTTGATTTAGCTTTGATTACATTATATTCTGTTTTCAGACCTGGAAGGCTCTCTGTATGCTGAAGAGGTTTGAGGATATGCCACAACTTCAACTTGATCTAGAGGAGAAATGGTTCAAATGTCTCATTTCGTACGGAAAGTAAGTGCCTGGATGATCTCGTTAGAAAATAGCTGCTACTATTTTACTACCCCAGACATTTATTTTGTTTCCTAATCTCCAAACTAACACCAACTTTTCTTCACAGGGATTTGGAGAACATCAGGAAGCAGTATCAGAAACAGAAAGATAACCCCCCACTACCACGAAACATGCCTCCCATCTCGGGCCGGATCGCCTGGGCCCGGCAGCTTTATGAAGTCATTGACAGGCCCATGCAGACCCTGAGTGCCAAAAAGCAAATCCTAAACACAGGAGAAGGCAAGAAGATCGTCAAGAACTTCAACCGGATGGCTGCGGTTCTTGTTGAGTTTGAGGTCCTGTACCACCAGGGATGGCAACAAGCTGTCGAGAAGGCCATTACCGGTCTCAAATCATCCCTTCTTGTGGAGCACCCCGAGACCAAGAAGTTGTATGTGAACATGGACCCCCACGTGTGGGAGCTCCTCCGGGAGACCAGGATCTTGATGCTCATGGATCTGGAAGTTCCAGAGGCTGCCAAGTCTCTCCGAATCAACATCTTTACCATGAAACACAACTGGACCAGGCTGGAAACCATTCTCGCTGATTACGAGTCACTCATCAAGCAGATCCCTAAGATCTTCCTCCGGGCTATGGGACCCATAATCTCGAGGGTAGAGGAGGCCATCAAGCCGGGCAAGTCCATCATGTCTTGGACCTCAATGAACCTAGACAGTTATACAAAGAACATCTATGTAGAGCTGAACAACTTGGAGAAGGTGATGAGGCGGGTGCGGGACATGCACGATGTCCAGCTGGAGAGTGTCTTGGCTGGTATCGCTGCCTCCCCTCTTGTCGAGATTCCTATGGAGGAGATCTACTCCGTTGACGAGTTTCTGGATATGTTCGAGAGGGAGGCTGCTGCGAGTGGCATCAAACTGAAGAGACAGCTGGAGCTGGTGGAGTCATCCCTGCACGATATCGTCAACTATCTGAAACAGAACTACAGCGAACAAGAGTTAGTGGGACTGGATGATCAACTGAAGTGTCTCCGACCTGAGGGAAAGAACCAGACCCGATGTATGGAGTGTTTGCCGTGTTGTATCTTCAATGTCATCCAGCACTTCCACTCTAGGTCAACTGAGGCTCTGGTTAGGTCCACCCGGAACTCACTGGATGCCATCAGGCGCAGGTTCATGATCTCAACCGCCAACCAGTTCATGAAGTCCTCCCGTGAGAGCACCGAGCCCCGACCTCCCCTATTCAAGGCTAGCATCTGCCTGGCTATCCCTCAGACAGTCATGAAGCCCTCTCTGGATGATATACAGGGTTGTCTAAACAAGGCTGTCCAGATGCTGCTGCACGCCTGCCAGACCGTCAAGGACTGGGGCAAACCTGATCCGGAGGATGGCCGTCACAAGGTGTTCTGGAAGGCAATCAGTGAGCACAAGGATATCCAGAAGGTTGTGATCATCCTGAATACCATAGTGAACAGCACTATAGTGGAGATTAACACAGCCCTGGCTAGCTTTGCTCACTATAACTACCTCTGGAAGGATGACAAGGACACAGATATGGAGCAATTCCTGGCCATCGAGCCCACTCTCTCTGAGTTCGAAGCTAAGATATCATTCTACGAAAAGGAGGCTATTGAGATCCATAGTTTGAGTGCAGATAAGCAGGTCGGAGCTATCTTGCTGAAGAGTGAACCTCTCAGACTATCTCTCAAGGCAGAGTGTGATAACTGGAAAAACAAGTTTGCCACGTGTCTAAACCAGAGAGTCCGAACTGACATGACCGACCTGATTGAGTTCATTAATGAGATGTCCAAGAGACTCGGCAGGCAGATTAGCGATCTTGATGACGTCAGGAATGCGATGGCTGCTCTCAGCAAAATGAGGGAAGCAGAGATAAAGGTTGATATGACTATTGGTCCTCTGGAGGAGGCATACGCCATGTTATCCCGACACGAGTGTCACGTGATGCGAGAAGAGGTTGAGAATGTGGACACCCTCCAGTATAGATGGAGCAAGGTGTTGTCCCAGTCTCACAAGATCCAGAATCACCTGCTGACAATTCAACCTACATTCAGGGAGTCATTGGTTAACAACATCACTGTCTACAGGGACACAGTCGACAACTTCCTGGTGGATTATGATGGTAAGGGTCCCATGGAGCTGGGTATCTCACCTCAGGAGGCCAGCGAGAGGGTCAGTATCTTCCAGGTCAAGTTTGATGACATGTGGCAGAAGTACGAGACTTACTCGGGTGGAGAGGAGTTGTTTGGACTGACTGTTACCGAGTATCCCGAACTCCATAAGATCAAGAGAGAGCTGAACCTTCTCCAGAAGTTGTACGGTCTGTACAATGACGTCATCAACACTGTTAACGGGTACTACGACATTCTCTGGGTTGAGGTGGATATTGAGCAGATCATGAACGAGTTGAACGACTTCCAGAACAAGTGCAGGAAACTCCCCAAGGGTCTCAAGGACTGGGAGGCCTTCCTGGATCTCAAGAAGAAGATTGACGACTTTAATGAGAGTTGTCCTCTGTTGGAGATGATGGCCAACAAGGCGATGGAGAAGAGACATTGGCAGAGGATCGAGGATCTCACCAAATACAAGTTCGATATTGAGAGTGAGACATTCCAGCTGCGAGACATCATGAAAGCTCCCCTCCTCACCTACAAGGAGGATATCGAGGACATCTGTGTAGCAGCAGTCAAGGAGAGAGATATCGAGGGCAAACTGAAACAAGTCACTGCCGAATGGAGCACCCAGGAATTCTCCTTCGGTAACTTCAAGACGCGTGGTGAGATGTTGCTGAAGGGTAACGAAACTGCCGAGATTGTTTCCCTCATGGAGGATTCTCTTATGATTCTGGGATCTCTCCTGAGTAACCGATACAACGCACCCTTCAAGGCTAACATCCAGAAATGGGTGGCTAACTTGACCGGAACTACTGAGATTATTGAGCAGTGGCTACTCGTACAGAACCTGTGGATCTATCTCGAGGCTGTGTTTGTCGGTGGTGACATCGCCAAACAGCTACCCCAAGAGGCCAAGAGGTTCCAGAATATTGACAAGAGTTGGGCCAAGATCATGGCGTATGCCCATGAGAACCCCAATGTAGTTCAGTGCTGTGTTGGGGATGAAATGCTCGCTCAGCTCCTACCTCATCTCCTAGAACAGCTGGAGATTTGCCAGAAGTCACTCACTGGCTACCTCGAGAAGAAACGTCTCCTCTTCCCCCGATTCTTCTTTGTGTCTGATCCTGCCCTTCTTGAGATCCTCGGTCAGGCCTCTGATTCCCATACCATCCAGAACCATCTTCTGTCCGTGTTTGACAACGTTAAGAATGTCACATTTGACGAGAAGGTGTACGATAAAATCCTGGAGATTATCTCCCAGGAGGGAGAAGTCGTCGACTTGGTCACCACCGTCATGGCCCAAGGTAATGTGGAGAATTGGCTGAGTGCCCTCCTTAAATCAGCCCAGGAGTCAGTCCACTTTGTTATCCGTACCGCCAGTATGGCCCTGAGTGACCCAGCATTCAAGCTGGTTGAGTTCCTGTTCAGTTACCAAGCCCAGGTCGGTCTCCTCGGTATCCAGATGTTGTGGACCAAGGAGGCGGAGGTGGCCATGAGCCAGGCCCGTTCTGACAAGAAGATCATGCCCCAGACTGACCAGAAGTTCCTGGATATGCTGAACATGCTGATTGAGGTGACAACTCGAGAACTCACTAAGATGGAGAGAACCAAGTTTGAAACTTATATCACCATCCACGTGCATCAGAGGGACATCTTCCACGACCTTGTGGCCCTCCACGTCAAGTCCATCAATGATTTCGAGTGGACCAAACAGAGCAGATTCTATTTTGACGATGATAACGATACATGCAACATTTCCATCACCAACGTTGACTTTATCTACCAGAACGAGTTCCTTGGGTGTACAGACAGGCTTGTCATTACACCCCTCACTGACAGGTGTTACATCTCCATCGCTCAGGCACTACACATGAGCCTGGGAGCCGCTCCGGCAGGCCCAGCTGGGACTGGAAAAACGGAATCCACCAAGGACATGGGTCGGTGTTTGGGCAAGTTTGTGGTTGTGTTCAACTGCTCCGATCAGATGGATTTCCGAGGGTTGGGTCGTATCTACAAAGGTCTCGCCCAGTCTGGGTGTTGGGGATGTTTCGACGAGTTTAACAGGTATGTAAACAACCAATCGGAACTCGTTATTTAGGTCACGTGACTGGTTATCAACCAATCAGAGACCAGTATTTCCAGATGTAAACACACACAATACACATACAAACACACACATTGAGCAGGCTCAATTTAGCTAATCACTGATATGTTTACTGTTCATTATCCTAGTGTTCCAATACCCCCCCAGTGTTCCAATACCCCCTACTAATGAATTCAATTTCCACAGGATTGAGTTGCCCGTCCTGTCTGTGGCTGCCCAGCAGATTGCCATTGTACTACAGTGCAAGAAGGAGAGGAAGAAGGAGTTCATCTTCACTGATGGTGACAATGTCAGTATGGACCCTGAGTTCGGTCTCTTCTTGACTATGAATCCCGGTTATGCCGGTCGTCAGGAGCTCCCCGAGAACCTCAAGATCAACTTCAGGACAGTGGCTATGATGGTGCCAGATCGAGAGATTATCATGAGGGTGAAACTCGCCTCTGTTGGTTTCGTTACTAATGTTGTTCTAGCTGGCAAGTTCTTTACTCTCTACAAACTTTGTGAGGAACAGCTGTCCAAACAGGTCCATTATGATTTCGGGCTGAGGAATATTCTCTCTGTGCTCCGTACTATGGGAGCCTTCATGAGGGCCAACAAGGAGATGTCTGAGGATTCTGTAATGATGAAAGTCATGAGAGACATGAACTTGTCCAAGTTGGTTGATGAAGATGAACCTCTCTTCCTCTCACTCATTGACGATCTCTTCCCCTCGCTAGTGCTGCCAACTGTCGGATACCCGGAACTTGAGGCCTGTATTGCGGAGAAGGTCGGTGAGATGAGTCTTGTCTTCCATCCTCC
>AVPN01003191.1:0-10365 GCA_000695325.1 Pleurobrachia bachei | reverse complement strand
TGGTCTCGGAGCAAGGCAAGTAAATGGGGGGGGGGAGGAGGCAAGTAAATGGGATTGTATACATAATTGGTATACTACTCACAATCTGTTTGTCCCACCCAGTGGGGGTACAGAAGTACTGGTATTTCTCGTCGTCTTCATAGCAGCAATCAGGGCACTCCAACTAATAAAGGGGGGTGTTAGTGGCACTCCAACTAATAAGGAGTGGAGGAGGGTTGTTAGTGGTGGTATAGGGGTACTCCAACTAATAAGAAGGGGAGGAGGAGGGTTGTTAATGGTGTTGGAGGACAGATATTCAGTGGAGACAGTTTAGTTCAAAGAGGAAGTTGCGGGAAAGGTTAGGAGATTAATCATGGTCCGCCAAGAATTGAAACAATGATCTTTGAACTCAAAACTTTGTGGCCTGTGGGGTGCAGTAGTGGGACTTACCACAAAGCTCTCTCCACACAGGAATTCCTCCTTATCAGGCTTGATGGCGGTATCAGCATTGGGAATAAGTGGCTTGGGACAGGTCCTTTCTGTGAGGGGAGGGGGGGGGGAACTGTTAGTAAGGAATTCAAACCCTTTTTTCACTATGGTAGTGAGGGTGAAAGACTTTTTGTATCTTGCTCATTATATTTGTCTTGTGAGTTGTGGACTTCCCTGAAGAATTGAAAAGAAAGAACGGCACAATTATACCGAAACTGCACAACACCGATGAATTTAACCACACTCACGTGTGCAGGTAGGTGTATCTTTCTCCCATTTTCCAGATCCCTTGCCATCACCAGGTTTACACTCGTTCGTATCCCAGTTAATATCAAAACACTCATCCTGGCACTTGTACTGGAGGGTCTCTCCACACAGGTAGGATGCATACCTGCAGTGAGGGGAGGTAATACTGAGGTAGAGGGTGAGGGGTATAAGATAACTTGTAGAGAGTGAGGGGTGCAGGTACAGGAAGAATTGAGGGAGGGATATAATATGGAGGCAGGAAGATCAGGGTTATCAAACGGGGCTAACGAAGGAGGAAGACACAAAAACAAACGGGTAGCTAAGCCTATAAAGTCTCTTACCGAGATATGATTCGTCCATGATCAGGTTCCCTGGGAGCATCACACTCATACTTTGTACACGAGGGTGTTGGGTTGGACCAGTGCCTGAAGAGAAGGTGATAAATTGATTGGTAACTGAACTGGATAACCTTGATATAACTTGTGGTCCTGGATCTGTCTCTTAGCTAAACTCTTTCTCTCATTCTATCGCTTGAAGGGTCCTCGCACTAGACCCTGTTGGTCTCTGACCTACAGCAACAAATGACCGCAAGCGACCCTCATATTTCTTACTTGTCACTAAGGCACTCAGATGTAGGTTCTCCCTCCATATAGTAACACGTGTCACAATCAAACAAAGCCTCTGCTCCACAGGTATCAGGGTGCTCGTTAACTTTACCATTAAAGGGTGCCCAGATAGACGAACACTCCTTAACTGTGTTAGGGGGAGTAGGGTGTTATTGTTAGGGTGTTGGGAGTACGAGTAGAGAGGGACACACTCCTTTACTGTGTTGGGGGAGGGGGGGGGTAGGGTGTGAGTTAGAGTAGGGGTAGTTGTGAAAACGTTGGAATTAATGTAGGTCGGGATTTGGGAAGAGTGACTTTGTATAAGCCGTTTGGAAGTGACGGATCTGAAAACTGTTGTCTGAAAAGTATTCTCTTACGTTTGCATGTTGGCACCTCCCCAGACCACGTTTTATCGTCTTGACAGGTGATCTGAAAAGGGTTAGATTGTTATCTTTTTGATACCCTTACCAGCTTGGTTCCAGCTACCAATCTCTCCCGGTTCCGCTATGTTCTTCCCCCTCCCCACTTCGCCCCACTTCGCCCCACCACCTCCCCATTTCGCCCCTACTCTCTTACCGAGTTATCCCCCTCAATCTCGTAACATGGATCACATTCAAACACAACTGATTCACCACATAGTGTACTGCCAGCCTTTATCTTGCCGTTTTCGGGAGCAGTCACCGCGGGACATTCCTTTCCTGGAGAGAGGAACAATTAATTGGAGAGTAATTAGGGAGTAATTAGGGAATAATTCGGGAATAATCAGGGAGTAATTAGGGAATAATTAGGGTCAAAGTGTTCATGTTGAACGGTGAGACCTAGACCGTCAAAGCGGTTTGCTGATTGTGACATCATGGCCGAGAAAGGAAAAATTATAAAGCTAGGAAATAAGACCCTGACCATCAAAAATTCCAAGCTAGGAAACAAGGCCCTGATCAAATAAGTGCTTCTGATTCTTACGTTGGCAAGTGTATTCATCTCCATCCCATTCAGCATTGCTATCCTTTGGATCCGGCTTACTGGGGTCCAAGGGAGCTGATTTGCAAGTATGGGTGGGGGGGGGGTAAATTACTGAAATCATTGTTCAATTTTAGGGTCGACTGCGATAATTTGGTTGTACCCTCTCACACTATATGAAAATGACGTCATCATATCATGATAATGACGTCACCATATCCTACCTGATTTGTATTCGTAACATTTCTTGCACTCGAAGGTAACCTCACTGCCACATTCGTATGTTTCCCGGTTAGTAAACTTGGCGTGTGTCTCCGCTGGGTCATTAGCAGGTGGCGGACACGTCTTTTCTATGTAGGGGGAGGGGGAGTTATAATTGGAAGTGGGTCTTCTCTGAAGGAAGGAGACAGTTGTACTTGGGAGTGGGTTTGTAATTTATCAAATGGCTTGAGAACTGTCACCCCCGGTGAGATAGATGGTTGTTACGTTCTAACCCTTTATCATTACGCAATACGCCGGTGTACAGATCAAGGTATCTATGTTAAAGATCAAGGTACATACAACTACTTACTGATACATTGAGGTTCATTCCCATTGAAGGTTCCATCAGGTTGACAGATCCTCTTCTTAGGTCCTGTCAGGTAATGGCACTCCGAGCACTCCTGCAGTGTGGATATTAAACATGTTAGAGTACTGAGAGGGCTGTAGACACATCTAACTAGCTGCTACAAAATTGGCATGACCATAATATTGTGTGATCACTTACAGATTTGATATGTGTGATAACTTACATATTTGACAGGTAATCACTTACAGATTTGATCACTAATCACTTACAGATTTGATCACTAATCACTTACAGATTTGATGTGTGCTCCACAATTGATCTCTGTGTTCTGAGACCCTGTGATCCATATCCTCTTGTACTCATCTTCTAACAAGGTAGAATAGTAACCCGGTGTGGACCAAACCAGGGCTGAACTACCCGGTTTACATGTTTTTACTAGGGATGGAGTGGGGTGTTAGCTAGAGAGAGGGAGAGCTATTATACCAAATTGTACCTCATATCACGTTATCGTATAGAAAGAGCTGGTTCGTGACCAAATTATGGTCAAGTTCTAGGGTCGAACAATAATTGTGGTAACCAAGTAGGTACTCACATTCACACTCAGGCTCCTCTCTATCCCATCCAATACTGAGATCATCATCCACCCTACACTGTCTCTGTCTGTCACCATTCAACTTGTAGCACTCAGCATTAGCCTCATCACCCGGACTGGGGGGGTGAGTTACTATTGTTATGGTTACCATGCTGAACACGTAACCTGGTTGTCTGGTGACCAGATCAGTTACCATTGTTTGGTTACCTGGTAGCTATTAGTTACCATGGTTACCATGGTTACCACACTCACTCTGGTTGGCAGACATAGTCGATAGTCCGGTTACAGGGCCTCTTAGTAGATCCAGTGATTCCAGTTATTGCCAGGGGGTATTTACTTTTGTCAGGAGGAGTAATTCCGCAATATCTCACTGATGAGATTAGTTAAAACTAGAATCATTATTTACAAAACCATGCCCCAAAATTATCTGCGAAGTAAATCCAACTAATTCTGTAATCATCATTCTCATTAACTACCCAGACCACCCCCGCCCTTTTTTAACCCATCATGGTATACGTACGTCTGCACCGGGAGCCAGGGTCCCAGTACCCAATTAGTGATCCCTCTTCTTTACACTCTGCCTCTCCTCCATCCCTTGCATAGCATATATCACACTCGTACCTCACCTTGTCGCCACACTTCTTACTCTGAGAGATTGTTACATTAACTAATGGGAGAGTGAAGGAGAGATTGTTACATTAACTAATGGGAGAGCAAAGGAAGATTGGTTCAATAACTAATGGGAGAGCAAAGGAAGATTGGTACATTAACTAATGGGAGAGTTACAACTTACCCAAGGGGAGACAACCCAGCTGAGGTCTACACTTATTGGAACTCCGTTTCTGTCATCAATTTTTGGCGGAGTGGGATCTCTACATTCAACCTCTGTTTAGGAATACATCATCATGTTAGGGAGAGATATAATGCCCATTATATTTGGAAATGTTTCCATTATATAAGGAAGTAATGCTCAAATAAGGTATATGACTCACCTTGACACTGTTCAATCTTTTCGGTGTTCCAACCAGCGTCGTTCTTAAACAGGGAACTACCGTCGCTTTCACATTTTACAATCTAGGTTGGGTTGAAATTTAGAAACACTCAGATATATGACCTAATATGGTTATGCCCAAATATGGTAACTCCATGTTGACCAATACCTGTTTAGGTGTGTCTTTATCCCAACACTCTGTACAGGTGATGGTGAGTGTATCACCACAATCATACTCAGGTTGATCAGGTGTCAGGATGGTTTTATCGTTCACTGCCGGTCGAACACACTTCTTTATCTGTATACGGGGGTGAGGGGGATTAAATTCCAAATATGGTAAAATGACCATATATGGTATGACAACCAGGAACCGACCGAATCAGGGAATACTGGTCCCTGATTGGCTGATAACCCGTCACGTGACCTAAATAACGAGTTCTGATTGGTTCCTGATTACAACCTACCGCACAGTGAGGTTCAGTAATGTCCCAGTTCATTTCTTCGTTTCGAGGAGAGACACAGATTTGTTTGTTGTCTGGTTCTACCAGGTAATGACAACAATCCACAGGGAGGTGTTCCAAGATGGACAGGAACTCGTGGAGTGAACCATGTCCTGCAGAAATAGATTGGGCGATCAGGGTTAGAGAAATAATTGCCCATTCATGGAATTGAAATGGGTCAGTGTTGTGAACTAGTGATGGCTATACATGTACTACTGTGAGTTGTGACAGTCTGCAGCTGAGGGTTTGGAAATACTATATTTATTTATCATTGGTGTAATGATTACCTTGACCGTTGGTAATGTAGCAGAACTCGTTAGCTTCAGGTTCTATACAATTGTAGTGGTCACACATAGAACACTCCGCCCTGCCTCTTTCAAAGTTTCCGGGGTAAGATTCCTTACAACACACCTACACAGGGAAGGGAAGTGAGGGGAATGGGATGGTGAGGGAGGGGGTGAGATGCAGTTAGATAGTGTACAGTCATCACTCAAGTTTTTAGTCTTATAATGATCGTACTACGATTGACTGCACTTCTTGTGTGGGATCGAGCTAGAGTGAGGGCTATAACTATCATCTCATCTCTTGGATATAGCTTCTCTAGATGTAGCCTTGGAATCATTGGTAGCACGTTCCCCATGACATACCTCTTTAAGATCAGGGTTGTCGGATCCCTTGTTCTTAGCATCACAGCAACACTGGGATACCTCCCTGATACATTCCTGCAGTTCCCCGTATCGGCTCTTACCCTCCATACAGCTATCAGTTGCTATGGGAGAGAGAGAGGGAGGTTAGATAGTGGAGAGGGTAGTGATCGGTTGCTATGGGAGAGCGAGGTGAAAGATAGATGAACTGATGGGGGTAATAGAAGGTGAAGGTCTGATTAATTCAAAAGGGGTGCATGTTGGACTGAATATATAGTACCTGCATCAATGAGTTCAGTACAGTAAGTTTTAGCGTTTATTTTACATTCACTATCATCACACTTATCTATTCCTCCTCCCTGAAAAGCAGAGAGAATATGATTTTAATACATCCACCACCGTGCAGCAGAGATGACTCGCTCAGAATTCCTTTCTTACGATTGTACGTAGATCAAAATGGGAGGTTGTGTGGAAATATAACCCATCCTTAGCCAAATTATTATGTAGCCATTATTAAGTAGCCGTTAACCTGAAGCCAAGTAGCCATTATATTAATTACCTTGCACTCATCTAGGGGAGGGCTCATCCACTCTTCGTGGAATTTCCTCTCATAGCGAGATAGTGTGGAGTCATCGGGCAGGGTGTAGTCGTTGGTACCTAGGAATTGAGAGAATACAGTCACCAACAAGCAGTGCTAAATAACCAGAGTTAACTTCTGTTGAGAATATAACTTAGCCCCCAATTAAAACCATCACTCACCAACGTTGTCGTAAAGTCCACATAGTCCCCCTGTTTTCCCCTTGTAGGTAGCACTATCTAGTAGTTGTATGGTCAACTTGCTGGTACAGTCGTATACCATCTATAAAAGGGGTTATTAGTGCAGGTTTGATACTTTTAGCAGGGTCAGTTGAAAGAGCAAGTAGTGAGAATTGGAGATACCCATCTCACTTAATTCTCGTTTAATTCTCTAGTTGCACTTACCCTGATAGTTTTTCCAAACTGAACTTCCACACTGGGCTGGGCAGCAGGTAGTGACAAGTCATCTTGATAGACAATCTTGTATCCATCTCCCTCCATACTGAAGCCATCATCTCCCTCAGCCAACTCTAAAGGAGAAATGTTAGGGTATTACCATGGTACCCGGGGCTTAACATGTTAACTCATATAAACACACCCTGTTAACACATCCAATGTTGACTCATAACACACCCTGTTAACACATTCAATGTTATCACTTACTTTTTGGTGATAGAACCTCCTCTCCGTTAAAGTTAATGTAAGGACCAGGCTTCATTTCTATAACTCCTCCCCCGTTGGGGATGGTGATGGTGTAGGTAGCTAGGGAACAATCCTCATAGGAACCTGGGTGGAGAATTGGTGTTGTCATGGTAACCAGAGGTTAACACAAAGATTATTAGCCCTCAACTCGTAACACCAGCGTAATAGGGGTGACTTAGATCCTAAAATAACTAAATATCTACCCCCCCCCCACTTTAAGTTTGCAACAAAGCAATTGTACTTACCGATCACTTTCTCTCCGCTCTCTGCCTCGAAGACCACAAATTTACACCTGTCAGTAGCCTGCTGGTAGATGGGCACACTGTTCCCGTCAAATGTAGATATGGCTACATTATCACACCATGAGGAGTGAGAGATACATTCAGGGGTCCCGGGGTCCTTATAATCTGTGTGGGGATCATACAGTTAGTTTCCAAAGTAGTCTATAAAACAGAGGGACAGGGGTTAAATGTACAAAGGTACAATAACCGGCTGGGGGCTCTACCATTATAACAGCATCTTGGGCAACCTTACTTGATCTACCGAACCCTCTCAGAGCATGCTCTGCAATACCAAACAACTAAGTACTTACATCCACAAGCGTAGTACAGCAACCTCCACTGGGTGTGTTCAACTAGGTTCAAATCCTCATAATCACTACCCTCCTTGAAGTTGAGAGACAGGTCCTTTCTTTGGGTAGCACCGTTGATCAACATAGATTTCTGTACATCTACCGTGATCCTGCAGGGTGAGAAGGGAACTGTTAGTGGGGAGAATGGGTGATCCTGGGGTGAAATGAACCAACTGATCAAGTGGAAATTAGGGGAATAATCTGTCTTCAAACTAACTGATGGACAAAACCAAACTAATTGAATAGGATAATCTGTATTGAAACTAACTTGCTATTTGATCGGAGGGTCTGTGCTATCACACCAGCCGCAAGGGCAGCAGCACACAGAGATCCCGTACACTCTACTCTATCTACTGAGTCTTCCGTTCCTGATGAGAAGAGAGGAGAGGCATGTTAATTGTGGAGGGTTTAGGATTTCTGTGGGTAGCCATGAGGAGAGAGTTGCACAAGGCAAGAAGACGGAATAGAATGTACTAGATTGTAAAACTCGTGATTATGTTGACCCGATAGAGGGATTTTTCTAGAGCTGAGTCAGGAGAGAGACTAATGACACCGCTCCACGGGAGAAAGTGTGAGGGTTTTAAGAACGGATCGGTACAGTAATTATAGAGGAATAGGGCGATAAAATTCCAGTAGCCGGAACGAAGAAAGGATTTGAGGGGAGACGGGATTGAAGGGAGAGGGAGGGATAGAGTGAAAGAGAGGGAGAGAGGGAGTGAGAAGGAAAATGAATCCAATGATAGAAATCACGAGTTCCGCATTATTCAAGGATTCTAGGTGCCAAAGAGTTGAGCCTCGTGATCCTAGCTATTGTTAAAGGACCAATGAAAGGACTAATAACTCCACACCTAACTAAAGAAAACGTATTGCTACTACCCATCAGTCTCAACATCATGCCCTCCCTACTCACCAGCAGCGGGGATGCTGTATCCAGGTGCAAATAGGTCTACACAGGGTCCAATCTTGCTGATAACCACATCCTCTTCATTCGTAGATCCAACTGTAGTAACACCGTTCAGTGCTGAGCTACCCTGGTGGAGAGAGAGAGAGGGGGTGTTAGAGGTGTCAATTAGTAGAACCAACTGTAGTAACACCGTTCAGTGCTGAGCTACCCTGATGGAGAGAGAGGGGGGTGTTAGAGGTGTCAATTAGTAGAACCAACTGTAGTAACACCGTTCAGTGCTGAGCTACCCTGTTGGAGAGAGAGAGGGGGTGTTAGAGGTGTCAATTAGTAGATCCAACTGTAGTAACACCGTTCAGTGCTGAGCTACCCTGATGATTGGAAGAAGGGGTGGGGTCAGTTAACGGCAATACAACAGGTTAAGAGATTACTCAGTTAGTGCGATTGGGACAGAAGAAACTGAAGTCCGAGGAAACTTGGCGATAGATAGGATTTTGACGGGTAGCTATCTAGGTATCTAGGACCCAGGTATCTAGAACTAATTTTTGAAAGAGATAGCTATAGGTGACTGATTCTGGCGGGTATCTAGCTATACCTTTGCAGAGGAAGGTGTGGCATGACAAGCATCTAGATCTGTATCACCACTGTGGATATCTCCTGCGCCGGCCAATACAAGTGCCACACTACTCAGATCAACTGTAGATCGGAATTAGAGGTTAGAGATACATAGAGAATGATTCTTGAGAATTAGTGGATTCAAATGGTAGATTCAAACTCAAATAGAAGGTTCAAATAAAAGATTGTAGGTTCTACCTACGCTGGTAATCAATATCAAAACTACGTTCCTACCTATTTCTTTGTCTAGATCATTGTTCTTGTTCTTGAGGTTGAATCCAATCAGCACAACAGCCCTGTTAGGTGATTTCCTGATCTCATCTGTGGAGAGGTGTAGTACAAAGGGAGTAGTACAAAGGTGTTACAAAGGTGTTAGAGAGGTGTCATACAGAGCCCAGAGGTGTCACAATGTGACATGAAAGTGTTACAAAACTCACTAGCGATCAAAATATATTCAGAAAGTTAAAGCAGGTTTACAAAAAACACATGACAGTGGTTTAAAACAGAGCGCGAGAAATACAACCAAGGTCAAACGTACACAATACAACTGAGTGTGCTGCTGCAGTACACAAATTCGTGAGAGATTGCGCGCGCAGTTTGCACGTGCGGCTCTCGGCGCTGACCAGGGACTTCTCACTTCTCGCTCACATTCACAGTTCTCTCAGTCTCTCACAGTCTCATTTCTCTCTCATGCAGTCTCATTTCTCTCTCACACAGTCTGTCACATGTGTAATACACAGTGTATTTCTGTTTTCAATTGTAGTTTTGTTTGGTTTCAGTTTGAGCCTCTCATTACCTTTAACAAATTGTAGACCGCCAATAATTGAAGAAGGTTCCACAGTATGCTCACAATGCATAACTTTCACAGACTTGATGTTGGCAAGTCGAGCGATACCCATGGACCTTCCTGCCGCTAATGAGGCGAGTTTTGTACCTGGATTTGGGGGTAACGAGCTAGTTAATCTGCACATTATGAGAATGAGATAATTTCAAGTCCGGTATCGGGAGTTCCACGTTCATACGTGGATGCTGTATCGACATTGCAGATATAATGATTACCAATGGTATAACTATTAGGTTGTTCCACAATGATCGGGAATGGGGGTGTAACTAAAAAACTAGCCAACTTAGGGAAATTCTAGCAACAGCATCGTGTTTTTGGGATATTTTTCTCTTTTAAGAAGGTTCGTTAAGATCCTGTTGCGTTTTTATAAGAACCAGGAATTGAACTTTACAAATCTCACTTTTTTCTCCGCTGCAAATGAAAAAAGCGACCTTTTTCAAGAAGCTCTGAGTTCCCAAAAAATGCATTAATCAATCAAAAAACATTGCTAGGTGTTAGGAAATTGTCTGGGCTTGAACATAAGCG
>AVPN01003188.1:0-10505 GCA_000695325.1 Pleurobrachia bachei | reverse complement strand
AAGGGGGGGGGGAGAATGTTTATTCGGATGAAATTTGAAAGTACATATAACATATTCCACTATTCCGGTACTGTATGCGGGGTTGTGAATAAAGATAACGGAAAAAGTGTATTCCTAAATTCATAACCGGTCCTAACAACAATTCAAGGAGGGGTACAAATCAGGTACTTTCACACAGATAGATTTAACTCACCCCAACAGCTCCTTGATTCTTGTCATCAAATGCCACGGAACTCTCAGTAAGAACAGAGACTGATAATCGGGAACTTTCAGTACTGGGTGCCCCAGGGGGACCATCACCTCCAGCCACACTGGCCACAGCAGGTCCCTTGGGCTTTTTAGGCACATCACCCAGGATATCATCTTCCTCATTGTCTGACATGGGGGAGTGAGGGTGATATCGGGTGATATTGTCTGGTGGGGGAGTGGGGGTAATATTGGGGTAATATCAGGTAATATTTGGTGGTATTGGGAATAATGTGGGTGATATTGGGTAATAGTGGGTGATAAATGGTATTGGTTGAGGCCCATTTGAGTAGGTGAATGAGATTTATGCGGGAAATATAATGGGAAGGAGAAGACAGGCGGGGTGGGAACAACAGAACATTCCAGAGACTGTGATACTGCTTCTGGATTTTAAAATCTTTCGTGCAACACTCGGGTAGGCGCACAGTACCCGCCTAAAAGTTGAAAAGTTTCTAAACGACAAACGTGACTACTGTCTTATTGATGTCTTTATACTACTGTTCTCAAGTCACACGAGAAAGTCTGAACAAAACTTATAACTGTCTCTATCTTGTCAAACAGGGGCAGAGAAAAAACACCCTGCACTTGCAGCTGTTCCGAAACTCTAAACTAACAAAAGATGACAAAAACATAGGTAAATATTGTAATGGTGATTGATCAGAGTCTCGGACCACAATAACATACCTTCATCTCCCTCTCCCTTAGAGGACTCTTCCAGGGCTTTGTACGTATCATACATATCCCAAGTTGTGGCCATGATGCCTGTATCACGATCCTCTACCGGCTGGGTCTGAACCTGTTTCTGTTTGGTAGGCTGGTGGAAGGTCTGCATGCCTCGTGGGATGAAACTATCGTTACCTGCGGGGTAAATATTATTTGATTAGGTCAATATGTATTGGTAGATTATCTGAGAACTAGCACGGATCAGATCACTACAAATCATCTTTCCTAATAGTGTAATCCCACTCTGCGGTCAGTATAACTAATGTACTCTGTCTATAATAACCTACCAGCTCTATTCTTCAACAAATCCTCATACAGTTCATTCCTGGCCTTGATGGACTCGTAATTCCCAGCATCCGAGGGTACAGCAGTGCCCTTTATATCAAGTAGGAAGATAGTGTCAGTCTCACTTAGAATTATATTAACAGGGGCCTCTAGTTGATCTTCAGTTAGCACTTCTTGGGTGACTGTTCTCTCACGTTGAATGTGCGAGATACCGGCTGAAAAGAGGGTTAGAGATGTTAGATTCGAACTGTTTGCAGTAGGTTAGTTAGAAAGGGTGAGGTAGATAGAAAGGAGGATAGATTACGGTTAAGATCAATCAAAGATCAAGGTATTTGATCTACCGAATTCAGCCAATCCCTCACAAATTCGGTAGTAAACAACCAATCAGAACTCATTATTTATATCACGTGACTGGTTATCAGCCAATCAGGGACCAGCTTACCTCCATATCCAGTAGTATCCTCTCCCAGGTCATCCTCGCCCTGAAGGTAACTACTACCACCCATACTCATACTCATCCCGGTACGGGAGAAGGGTGCTGCGAAACTCTGACCTCCGATAAATACACTCTGCTGGAACATACTCGTTCCACCCTGAGAGAAATGAGAGTGAGATTGAGATATTGGGTGAAGAGAGACAAACAGGAAGAGCCAGGTCACTCTGGTGGAGTCATATATTTTGATCGTAATGTCACATTTCTCTGTTCTCACACTTCTACTGCTACAATGGCTCCTAGAACACATCAGTACTAAATACTACTATCAGTGCGCTACATGTAGTGCTGATATCACACCACGTCTGTCTTGGTACAGTGAAGCATATCCTAGCTCTACCACAAGCCATAAATAATAAACGCTATCACAAATTGTGTCATAGCTGGTCTGTCTTACAAAACAACTGCATGATCTATAGTCTATACCAACCTGTGATTCGTCTCCAGCGATGCTGCCCTTGCTGGGTCCCTTGGGAACCCCTCCGGCACCATCAGGGTGTATCAGGGGAGCTGGGGTGACATCGTTACCATCCTCGTCAAATACCTGGGGGTTGGGAAGGTGTTAAAAAGGGGGAAGGAAGGGGTGCTGGATTTGGAAGGTGTTAAATAGTGAAAATAAGAGAGTTGATATCGTTCCTGTAGGTGTTAAATAGAGGGAAGGTGCTTAAATTAGGAGGAAAGTGTTTATGGGGATGAGTATTATAGTTTTATAGAAATACGCAGGTCACCAAGTTAATAATCGTGGAATTATTACGTCCCGTCGCCGTAGTACGAGCTACTATTGCAGATTGCTTAGCAGTGTATTGGGTATGGTGACTGTTATACGTCATAGATGTTAAGGAATGTTTGACGTCACAAAGACAATTAATATACACATGGAGACCTGCTGCTGCTACTGCATATCATGGAATGATTTTGGGTACCCACAATATATATTGTTACATTTTAGTATCAGTCTCAAATGAAATAGAGACAGAAATAATGCAATTCAAATTCCACATTTCATCGAGTTTCATTTTTACCAGGCCTACATTCTTTGAGTTTGAACCCACGACTCCCAATAGCGTTCTAATACGTTTTGTGTTTAATCTTCGCCCATGTTTTCATAGCAAATTGCTCATCATTTATGGCTATTAATTCGCCAATAAACTGCCACTTACCGTTTCTGCAGGTCCCTTGATTACTGGTTTCTCCAGTCCGGCGCTTTTTCTGGAGGATACATTCGTCCTAGATGACATGACGCTCTTTCCCCCAATCGTGCTCTTTCCAAAACCTAGAATAGGGGAGATATCGTGTCAAAAACAATTATTAGAGAGATACCTAGTACCTTTTTTTTCTGAACAAATTAGTAGAAATTTCAAGATTATGAAGAAATTAATTTTACCACATTTTCCTTACCTCCAGCGCGACTCTTGCTGAAGGTTGACCGACCCATTTTACTCTGGGTCTGGGTCTTGAGCACGTTCGACATGGCGCTATAAAGGAAGGGAAAGTTAAGGGTACATATCTGGTTTTAGTGGGTAGAGTTGAACTTGAATCACGGGGATGAAAATGATGGAAACATGTACGGGGTGTTAATAAAACTGTTCCTTTTGGGGGAGATCACTGCATGTAACACATGCTATTTACATATTATTGACACGTGAAACTATGTTACAATACTGTACACACTCTCTCTCCTGCGAGGTTAGAAAAATCTCTTAAAGTCTACTTTTCTCAAACAAGTCCATCTCTCCATCTTGTTCCGGTTCGGAGTTTCTAAGCCTTCTCCTTCTTTCCTTTCTTCACGCCGGTCTCCCTTTTCGATATCTGAAATGGGGATGGTGAGTCGATGAGTTGGAGAGGTTATAAGTCGAGACGGACTAATAATGCTACATAATATGATGGGATTGAGAGAGAGAGAGGGAGGGCAGAGAAAAAAGAGAGATAGGGATAGATAGATACACAGAGATAGATAGATAGAGAGAGGGGAAGAGATAAATCATGTATTGAACACGGTCATAATACACTCTCATGTTCTCCCCCAATCTCGCTCCCTCCATCTAACCATAATCGATGTTGAGCTTTGTGTTGCTTCTTCAACCAAAAAGTACAAAATTTTTGAAGCTCAAATAACTTTAATTCGGTATGCCATATTTTTTTTTCAACTGCAAGTATCAATTTACCACCTCTGCAGTTCCCCTTCCTGAATGATGCGGATGATGCTGCATATATATTTGGGGGTGTCCTCCTGCTGGCCCCAGTACTAACTATTATATCTGCAACTCTGCAACGAGGTAGCCTTGGAGAAATTTAAATTGTCCTGTACCGGGGACATTTTCATTTTCTCTCTCTCTCTCTCTCTCTCTCTCTCTCTCTCTCTCTGTCTCTCCCTCTTTTTCTCCCTCTCTCCAAATTTATCAGTCATCCTTCACATATTCTTTCACTTTCCCCCAGTCTCCAGACCCCGAATCTCAATTTTCTCTTCTGTAATCGATGGACCAATCTCACTGCTATTCCTGACAAAATTCCAGTTCCAATTTGTGTTATCAGTATTTCCACTTGTCGCCATATAATACCAATTTTCTGTGACATAATTTGCCTTTTTAATTTTTGACTGATGTTCAGCTCATACATGACCGACGACCGTCTACTAAACAACCTATCGAACAACTCACAAAAAGTATAAATCTTGCCTTAGTTTCTCTACAAACCCGTACCTCATAGTGCATACTTAGTTCGTTTTTCTAAGGATCACGTACCCCCTTGATGATCTTCTTCTTGAGCTCGGCTTGTGTGAGTGGTCGAATTTCATCCTCATCTGCACTCTCTCCCTCGCTCTCGTAGTCGTCTGTTGGCGCTTTGGTGGCGTGTTGAGATCCAGTGACACTGAGAGGGAAGTTAGTTTGGGATTTCGGGGAGGAGAAATAGTCGAACTTATGCTTAACATGGAATTGAAGAATTGCCAGAATGAATTAGGGTGTGAATTAAATACTGCTGTGTGTCGAAAAGGTCTATTTAAATCCTAGTTATCGGTATTTGTCATCGATACTCAATATTATATCTGGGCATTCCTGGGTCTGGGTTTTCCAGAACGTTTTCACAAAATGATACGAGACGTCCACAGACAAATTATCCGAACCGAATTTATCTCCCTAGCTTTAACACATCGTACTGTTTTAGAATAGTAACTCTAGGAGCTACCAAATCCATTTTGTAGAATCCCTTAATACCCCAATTGTTCACCAGATTATTTATCTGGACTACAAGTACAGTACAGATACCTACCCGGTGGAGGGTGGGGCGATGTTGATAGTAGTAACTGGGGGTTGGGGTCCCTGTCCTAGGAGAGAGGGAGGCTGGGGAACAGCTCCCGTATCTGCTGAATCAGCCTCCTTAGCCTGGACAAAGGCATGCAACTGCAGCAATTCGTTCGTCCTCTGCTCGACGATTCCTAGGTACTGAAAGGGAGGGGAAGTGTTAGTAAACAGACTAAAGTACAGGGTGGGGTACTGTTTATCTCATATTCATGGGATATAAGGGGTTTGACGTAGTAGCTTGTGGGAAGATTTTAACTTGTTGACACGCTATCTGCTGCTCAACATATAATATTCGGAGTCTGGAAACTAAATCTAGTGCTGAAAGGTTGAAAACACATCATGTACATAAAGCTGCAGCGGAAATAATAATGCTAGAAGTAGAAGTTTTAGATGTAGTTCCAAGATAGAAAGATGTAGTTCCAAGATAGAAGGATAGAAAGATGGAGTTCTAACCTGCATCATGTTGTTATCAGTGACTCCAGAGTCTCCCAGCATCTCCACAATAGGGGACTTGTCACAGTTGATCTTGTTGAACAGACTGTCGATACCTGGGAATGGTAGGAAATTTTATCAGGGGTTGGTTTATTGTTCAAACCCGAACAAGGCAGGGACTGGGGAAGGGGATAAATTATCCCTTTCTTGTAAATTCTTTGCACCTTGTATTTAGAACGCGGCATTTCAACAATGTGAATATATATTTTGAGCATGAACAATTCCTTTCATTTTAGGTTGCTCTGTAATTCTCTAGTTCCCGTCCATCACCCCTGACAACATATTTGAGACTCCCTTGTCAACCTACCTGACTGAAGTTGATCGAGGGTCTTGGAAGTTCCTTCCCTCTTCAAATCATAGGCATCCTTGAGGCCATCGGTAGAGGTCAGACGTCCCTCTAAATCAGCTAGGATGTTCTTTCTCTCGTTCTCAAGGTCTACAGATTCCATTTTGAACTTCTCAATATCTTCCTTGACCTGATTGTGTGGTTGGGTCATTTAGTTTTTAAAATATCAATGATACTGGGTTTTCACGATGATATAATTTTCAAGAAACCCCTGAGTTAGTTTTGTAGCCTAGCACGAATATAATAGGACCGTACGCTATGGCGTACCGAGTGTCATTGAAGGGTTTGATGTTAGCACGTTGAGTGTGATAAGAGAGAGAGAGAGAGAGAGAGAGAGAGAGAGAGAGAGAGAGATGCTATGTGAGTATGAACCAAGCAATGCCCTGCAGAGAGAGAGAGAGACTCTGGTCGAAGCAGCACTACTATATTGGGATTCTCGTATTTTGTAGCAACCTTTTTAACCAACCCCTTAGATCACTTAGCTGATTCCGTTCTATCAGGCGTTACTGATACCATTATAGCACAGCTGCCTCTGTCGTATTATATCGGGTGGTGCAGGGGCTGCTTAATTCAAAGGGACATAATATAATGGACGACACTCGTCTTATCACTGCATTAATTCTATCCTGAAATTCAGTACCCACATTTCTTACCGAGGTACCCTTTCCTTGGCCACTGTTTTAGCAGCCAGTTTGAATATTTCCCCTCCTTCGGAAAGCAGTTTATCCCAGTTTATCCCAGGTAGCGTCTTCTCCTTGTTTTTTGCATTTTATTCTGTTTCCAAGTTATTCACGGACCCATATTATTGCCGGCGGTAGGGCGACAGGGCGTTCATGATTTAATTCCTATCCATATTCACTGAATATGTTCATTGAATAGATATGATATGATAGGACGTGTGTATAAATCCCGTATTTATAGCCGAATCAGTTGCAGAGAGTTCTCCTTTTGCTGAGACTGAGATATGCAGTGCAATGAATGTAGCAGATCTTGAGTGATGACGGAATCGAAATAATAATGTCATCTAATTGTGTCATATCTTGTGAAGATACCACACCTTGTACGATATAGGTATCTATAGAGTATAGATCATAATACGTGCCGAATACGACTCATATATGTTTATTATCCCATATCTCTCTCTCCCTATCTCTCTTTCCCACTCTCCCTCTCTCTCCCTCCCTTTCTCTTCACTATGATCCCTCCCTCTAGCACTATCTCTAACACCTAGAGAACCCGGTATATAAATGCAGTCAGCAGCATGCATTAACCTTATCAGTTGCATGCCCGATATAATTCAACTAAACCCTTTCACCTCTCCTCTCTCCGAACCTTCTAATTCTCAGTGCCCCTTTCTTCCCGTCATCTCTGATGCCTCATTCTCCGATACTCAGCTATCACTATCTTTTTCTCTCTTTGAATATTCATGATATTATGAAAAGTTGCCGATATTTGTCGCTTGTAATTCATACTTGTCTCGCTTTTGAAATATTTTTCAAGAAGGATAAATAGAGTGGCTGGAGAAAAAAAATGAAGAAACACAGGTTTGGTCCTAACATGCATTCCGTCGGATTCCGTTTAATATTTCTGCAACTTCACCGCAGTTCTTGATCCTTAGTTGAATTTCCGTTCTTTTGCATATCATATCCTTTCTGTATCTTCTGCATAACTCCTTGCTAACCTCCGTACGTGCTCCCTAGCTCATCACCATGATTATCCGTGGAGAGGCCCTCCTACCAACCCTCCTCCTCCTCCTTATCGCTACCTCAACAGCCCAGCCCGCCAACGAATGGTCCTGTTCCCGGGGCTCAGCCCAGTTTCTTTGTGAGAACCTCGAGCAGTGTTCCAAGTTTATCGGGGTTGATCGGAGGTTACGGGAGTACTGTGGTAGGATTAACCAGGCTAAGGATGATCAGTATAAGCCT
Organism: Pleurobrachia bachei; assembly: GCA_000695325.1. NCBI lineage: Eukaryota > Metazoa > Ctenophora > Tentaculata > Cydippida > Pleurobrachiidae > Pleurobrachia > Pleurobrachia bachei. Next base: position 2,696 of record AVPN01003188.1, on the reverse strand, counting down.
GTTGATGAGCAGGATGTGTCGAGTAGTCCAACTCTGGAAACTGTTCGGGTGAGTTGAATATAGCTCCTAGATTCAAGTGATCCTAGATTCTAGGATTGAGTCAGAAAAGATCATATGTTCCCTAAACTTCTTCTTTTTTGTTCGCTTATCCTTGAAATATAACTACCCGTTACCCTTTTGTCCAGTACACGAGTGCTGACTATTTGACTACAGAAGGACAGATGAGGACACTACCAGCTAGTACAACCCAGTACCGATCGGAGAAGAATATTGAACCAACATACCGCCCATTTGACGTGAGCAGATTGTACCTAGATTCAACTTTACACAGCATTTAAGTTCAAGAACAGTTTCTGACCTTATCCATTTTCAGTCTGACGTTGCGTATCATGATGACGATTCACGACCAGACGGAGTAAGTATCTCACGTACCGAGGTTCATTTCAATAAATTCAATTCAAGAATGAATCACGAAGTAGCCCATTCTTATCGAAGGGGAGACCTCTAGTCTTTACCATGGCTTCCCTCGGGCCTAGTGTCTTATGACTTATCTAACTCAGAACCTATTTCTCTCCCCTTCTGATTCACAAATCCTATTTTTTACCATATCTTCTATCCCTTCTCATGATCCTCTTCAACTATTCTCCAATACGGCTCCCCTTCAATTGTAAGGAGAAATCCTCAACTCCCTCTCTCCCAGGTATCAACAAGAATCACTACCCCGCCAGTTAATGTGACTGTAGCAAAGGGAGGAACTGTTCAAATGAGCTGCAGTGCGGAGGGAAATCCATCTCCCGGTATTACACTCACCAAATCTGAGAACACCTACTACCCAGATATTTCTGTAAGTATTAATTTTGGAGAAGAAGGGGTATCCAAACATATCTCGGGAGAATACCTACTGCCATCTGCCATTCAGTTATGTAAGTAATTGTGTCTCACTTCCCATCTCGTGACGGTGTTGGAATCTTGGCAAAAAGCCAATATTTGATGAATTCTAGGAGGGTTATAGGTATAGGCCGTATGAGTGTAATTATAAGGAACCTTTAAACACTGTATTGGAATGCTATAGCCCTACTAGGACATCTCCCAGCAACAATCCTCTTGTCAAATAAGGCGACCTAGATGTCAACTGCTAACACTGCACCTTTCCAACAGAAACTAGCAGTATCTTATCCCCCACGTATAATCAGAACTAACCCATAATTCCCCCCCCCCCTAGCGGCTACAACCCAAGACCTCAGATAAGATGTCAGGTAACCCCCCTCTCTTCCTCTAGCGGCTACAACCCAAGACCTCAGATAAGATGTCAGGTAACCCCCCTCTCTTCCTCTAGCGGCTACAACCCAAGACCTCAGATAAGATGTCAGGTAACCCCCCTCTCTTCCTCTAGCGGCTACAACCCAAGACCTCAGATAAGATGTCAGGTAACCCCCCTCTCTTCCTCTAGCGGCTACAACCCAAGACCTCAGATAAGATGTCAGGTAATGGTGTGGTCCAGACAATGACCAATGTGAATGAGGACAATGAGGGCTGGTACACCTGCCAGGCTTGTAACTACTACGGGTGTGATAGAGCTGAGGCGTACCTTAGGTTGTTGGATCTGTGCGCCCTACCTGAGAATCAATGCCCTGAACCCAAGGTATAAATTTCAAGTACAAAAACTGAACTCAGTGTCAAGCGACTCAAATACCCTAGTTGATACTCTAGCCCAAGATTCCAGAATGATTTTCCCTCCCTCTCAGATATGTGAAGCGGATCCATACACCTCGACCACCAAGTGTATTTGCCCCCAATACTGTGAAATGACCGAACTGTTCAATTACCTACCCTCCGGGGGACTGTGTAACAACTACTGTGAAACGCAGCCCAACACCTGCTTTGTAAGTGTGTCACGTGATATTGTAGTGTCACGTGACTATTGTTACAGTATCACGTGTGACTGCTATGGGTTACGGAATCTAAATGATGTTTCACGAGGAGTTTCAAAACATAAACCCTTGGAAAATCCTTAGAACAATATTACAACATCATTCCCTCTATCAGATGAACAGACAAGCATGCGAAAGCAATATCCCAGATATCCGAGCCCTGTACTACAAGCCCTGTCAGCGAGAGATCCAGGACCCGGTGTTCCTGAAGAATGACGCTGAGATAATTAGGAGGGAGACCACTAATGGGAGGGAGGTGTTTGAGTTTGAGTGTCCTGTTGATAACGATGTTCATATTACTGAGAGTAAGTACCGGTCAGGAACCGACCGAAACAAGAAAACATTAAACAACCAATCAGAACTCGTTATTTAGATCACGTTGACTGGTTATCAGCCAATCAGGGACCAGTATTTCCTGATTCGGTCGGTTCCTGGTATTCATCCGGTCACCAATGTCATCATAGGGCTCAAAGTTACTCCAGCGAGACAGTACAATCTCTCTCGTTCATTCCACCAGCTTTATACTACTAAATTAGCAGAAAGCTGTACACACCTCTTTATTAAATTTCTTGGGGGGGGTGCAGCCCCAAAAAAATTCAAACTTTTTCCGAAACCCAGGGTATGGTTGACTTTTTTTGATTTTTTTTGTTTTGAAATTTCTTTGATTTTTTTTGGTCGTTTTTGATTTTTTTTGATTTTTTTTGGTCGTTTTTGAATTTTTTTGATCGTTTTTGGTTGTTTTTGATTTTTTTTGGCCGATTTTGA